>BQNB010109216.1:5153-22799 GCA_026074375.1 Tanacetum coccineum | reverse complement strand
TCCATGCTTTGTCTACTTTGAGACGCTCTGGTTTGAGAATGGCTAGCACAGCTGCGAAAACCTGTCAAGAAGATTCTTCAGAATTCTACCTGATCACATCCAGTATTTATACTGATTAACGGGGAACCGTGGTTCTTGTAACCTTATTCAACAAAAGTAAACAAAGACACTTTCGTTTGTTTATTACTAATATATACATGCAGGAATCCCGACGGTAGCAGCTGCTAGCAAGAGACATATTGATTCATAACCCCATGCTCACACTTCATATTCCTAATCATAGACATCATGATAACTAAAAGACCTATAACACAGCTTCCGCAACTCTGATGCTTGCTATCATGATCCAAAAAAGTGAGAGCATGCCGATCCGAAGGTCACAACATCACATGGAGGCAATACCACTCTACAAGGATGATTTAGAGATTTGATGTGACTGATGACCTCAAAGAAAGCTTAAAGATCACACAAGTCAATGGAACCATAATCAAAGATCACTACATAATGTACAAAGGAATCAAAGAATGAAGAATCAAAGATTAAGAGCTAAAGTCAGAAGATCAAGACTTAGAATGCTAGACTTCAAATTGTATTTTCTGGGGTGACCTCCCTTAGGGGGAGATTGTTAGGTTTATGAAATGACTCGGTCACCTCGTGTATTGTCTAGAATAGCATAGCTAGTAGTTTAAACGTAAGCGTATGACTCATGGTATTGGGCTGAGTCTTTTACCCACTTGTAAGCCCATACCATAGCCTATTAGGGCATCTAAACTCTTGTATAAAAGCCTCTTTCTAGCCATGGAAAGAGGTTGGTTGTTTATTTTATTAAACACACACATAAGGTGTAGTTTCTCTTACTATAACCTACTTTCTCTCTCTATAAATTTGGCCAATCCCTAGATCATTGATTGTGTTAAGATATCTAATATACTACAAAATCCATTGTTGCTCGGATTTATAATTGATCCTAATCATGTAACGGGTTTGACTCCCTTATTGGTCAACACTTTGTGTAAACGCATCCTTTCTCGTTATGGGATGTGCTTTACTTACGATGCAAAGCACTTAGCTTGTTTACATCAAGATGATTAGTGATCAAATCTAATGTTGATTATCATGGATTAATGTCTAAATGACTAATTGAGTTTGTGGCATTTGGAAGTTAATTATACTTTGGCTTTTCTCACTTCTTTACCAATAAATAATTGTTGGTACCCGATTAATACTTCATAACACGATTCAATCAAGAAACTAGAAAAGAGAGGGAGGTGTAGAGAGAGATGAGAGAAAAAGAGAGATTATTTAGAAAAAAGATATTTGTGAGATTAGATATTTTCAAAAGGAAAATATCTATATATATATTCCTACACATTTAATGTGACGCGCGGGATATTTAACTAGGACCCGGGCTCGGGTTTTGCTTGGGATTAAACCCAAAACATATACAATATTAGATTATCTATCTAGCCCGATTCCCGATATTATCCTATTACAACATTAACTAATTAAAGACCGAAGCTCCATCGTAGAGTGACCGAACTTCCTTATTTGACTCAATAAATTGAGGCTAACACTTTCCAATTTAGAGAGAATGCTTAAACGGTGTGAAGACACTAACTTAGCTCTAAATTAGGGAAAAAGCCATTTTATGGTGAAAGAAGGCATCGTACTTGGACACAAAATTTCAAAGAAAGGAATAGAAGTCGACAAAGCCTAAGCTCGAGTGTTCTGGTCTATGTCCTTGTTGTAAGCTTGTTCCTTCATGCATTTGCGATCTTATGACCTTTGAGCCTTTTGTCATTTGTCTTTATATCGTCTATATGCCATCTTGCGATCTTGTGTCTTTGACCAACAAGCTCATTACTTTTTGCATTAACTTGAAAGCTTTAAATCAGAGTTAGCGGAAAGTCTTTGTCTTTAAATCATGAGCTTTCTAATAGATTGTCCATTTAGAATGGAGCATGAACTTGGTAATGAATTGACTTTGGTTTGATGGGATACCGTCACCACCCGTTTAACCTCAGGTTTACGTAGTGATAATCGAAAAAATTGATTTGAAAATCAATCGACGTGTCACTCGTTAAAGTGTTTTTGTAACACATCGAGAGTGTCATGTTTTTATCAAAATTCATCAACCGTCAATTCATTTACTGGACCAAATCGATATCCAGTTGTCACAAGTTTGATTCATATAGAATCTCGCAAGTCACCTACCGCAGTGCTGTTTGATGATGACACTGGAAGGATTCCATTCGTCATTGTGAATAATAAAGAAGTATCACTCTGAATGTTCCTGGCAAATATCACAATGATATTGCGTAGGACTCTTGATAACAGCTTGTGAACCTGATGATGTTCAACAAGTGTTTGAAATGGAATGTGTCCTAATGAGATTTTGATTGATCTCTTGGCTCTAGACTCGATTAGTGCATTTTGGTTTTAGTACTAGGAGGCTGGAGCATATTGCCACCTATTCAATATCAAACAATCTTAGAGTGAGATGTCATAGATAACTTGTGTACGGATACAAATGAGACAAGTTTCTTTTGAGAGAAACCCGAACGGCTGGGAAGGGTTGTGCATTGCATCACTGGGTCCATGATGTCGTTTTCAATACCAGCAATCATCTTGAGATTCTGATAGATTATGTATTGACCCGGTTTCTGCCTTAAGTTAATGGAGGGCTTCTTATTTAGACCCTTTATCCAAACATTTCTTTTCATTCTTCAACGCCTTCATCTTACCAATGACGTCTTACTAACACCTTGTATGTGAATGAATTCAGTGTGCTCAATCTTAGTCGATTATTCTATATACATTCATCCTCCATCATACTAAGGACTGCTATTTCTAAGTTTGGATTATCCTTGGGTAGATCCTCCGGTTCTGGTTGGATCATAGGATTGATTCCTAACCTAACCACCTTATGACTTCAGAATCGTCGTGAAATTAAGATGTTGTTGGGTATAAGATCGAACCATAAAACCTTTTTCTAACGTTTGCAGCACTTGAGTCATTTAGATCATATTTTTAAATACTTTCTACCCTTATTTAAATAATAACTCTTAGTTTTTTTTGAAATACCTTGTGATTAAAATATGTCTTGAAAAATCTGTGGGAGAAAATATGGTCAGTACATTTAATAGGTTTGGGACATTTTGATAAATGTTATGAATACATAAGAATTGGTCATTGATGATGTATCCAAGAGTCATTAAAACTTTGTTTTTTCGAAAAACTCCCTCAAAAATAGTACCGATTGAGAAATAGTTATCTTTTGAAAACATTGTAAGGATGGAGTGTTGAATACACAATTTTGAAAGATAATGGAATGTCATCGAGAAATCTTGAAAAATTGTGTTCAAAGCTTTTTGAAAAACCATATTTAGAGGACTTCTCTTCTACGTAAGTGTTAAGCAGCAACTGAAACGTAACACTATCCTTTTATTCTTGAGCTTAAGATATTGAATGTCTGTAAACAGCTCAAGACCGAGAAACGTTAATTTTCTCGTTGTGAGATAATTATAAACCTTCCTTTAATAGAAGTCTGGGATTATGTACTTACATTTTGCACCTAACCATTTAGAAAATTAGAAATGACATGTTTTGAAACTTTTGAACTCTTGCTCGAACTTCATTTACACACCCGTGTCAATGTTAATCGACATTTCTAAGCACGTAAATGTTATCGATTCCAAGAGACATGTCAAGAAGAATCTTTTTGGAAATTTTCTGATTTTCTGATTTTGTATTTATTTACCTGTTGTCCTTAGCATTGCTATATGATGGTGGAATAGTAATTCCAACTCTTGTCGTGATGTACTATCTTGACTGCTAAAGGAACAACTTTTGGAACCAGCTTTGAACTTGACTGTTCATTGCTTGAGTTCTTAGAATCTCAGTGTCTGAACGGTTATGATCAGAAGTCATATGATTAAGAACGAGGCCTGAACGATATGAAACAGACGTCATTGCCAAGAAGGACCGAGGCTTGAATCAGGCTGCGATCAAAAGCATTTGAACATTGAGGAACGAGGCCTGAAAGTGTTATTTTAGCAGACGCCATTTAATGAATCATCAGATCCAAAATTCCTTGATAGCTACTGTTTCTGAGATATCTGTCTTTACCGCAACCAAACATTGAGTCCTTCTTTATAGGATTGAACGAATTACCTGTACTTAAAAGAGATACCCCGCACTGACAATAAGAGATTGTTTGCTGTCACTATTGTTAGTGATATATGCATGAACATTTGGGGTTCACTTTCAACCTTTGTTTTGGCTAGAGGCGAAATGTCTTATCCTGATGGAGACCCACTAAGACAAACAGTCTCGAGAATTCTTACCCGTTGGTTACCACCTATAGACAAGATTCTAGGACTTGTTGTTTTCTCAGGCACAATGGTAGCCTTTTTGATTAAAACCTATGCCCTTTTGGGATCTGTCTTGTTGTTTCTGGTTGCAACCCTTATTACTCTACGGTTTGTTTCTGTTTTTTGTCTTAATTGGATGGAACCTTAAGCACGCGAGTTGACTTCTCAGGAATTTCATTACACAAGCGTCAATGAATTGGCATATAAGACACATTTCTGACACGATCGGCAAACACAATGTTGGAGTCAGAAAAATTTCTAGGAATCCTAGAGTGTTCAGTGGTCTTATTTCTTAGCTTCCTCCAAGGTAGTGATTATTAACAATGATCGTTTGAGCTATACCTAGAGACATGTGCATCAGTTATGAGGTTTTGCAGGGGCAGATTCTCTTCCCTTATGCAAATGAATGTGAAGTGACTGGATATTTGACAATTCGTTGTTCACATCAACTTGGGAGGCCAAATCCGTGTATTTGAATTCAAGATCTTTCAGACTTTAAAACGCAGTCGTTTATACTAACAACGGATTGAGGTTTTTGAGCGGTTGTCCAACCGTTTTTCTAAGATTGATGGCCTTGCAAACTTAGTATTCACATGTCAACTATTTCCTGTTGTTTTCCTTAACGCATTTTTTAATGCTGCAATTGCAAACCCCTTTTTCTGAATCGAGCTAGTACAGTCAACATTTTCATTAGACATTTGTTCAGTGTGCCATAATTAGTCATTCTCGGTCTTTGGTCTTAACTCGTGTTCCTTTTGATAGACAAAAAGATCTTTGTAAGTCTGTTTCAGTGCTCTTTTCTTTATGTTTAAACTGCTCATTCTCGCGAGAAATTTAGCCATACTATGTTCCAATTCGTGTTTAATGTTTCAATTACATCGATTGTCATGTTAATGAAATCCAGTTGATCTGAGAGTTAGTGTCCTGTTATCAGTATAATTATAGCAGGTAAAGGACGTAGTCATGACATTGTTCCTGCATTCTGGTTAACCTTTCCTTCATATTGAATTCAGGTTGCTCAGTATGCTGTTGTCGCTGTAGCAAAGATAACTTGATTTCAGCAGTTGTTTGTACCTCAGTCAATGGCTCCTCAATATATATGAGGTCCTTATATCTCTGCAAGTCAACAACATGTGCAACATACCCTGATCTGCTGCTTGTATCAGCCTGCTCTTGTGCTTCTGTCCATTGCATTCAATTGATTAACTAAACTAGTATCCAATGCATTACTCGAATCACAACCTTTCTCTGTCGTCCGCTCAATTCTTCATTACCCTGCTGTCATACTCCATTTATCAGCACTCTTTTCTCATCTGACTTTTTAACATAATCCATGTTTTTGATCATGTACCACAGAATTCCTGGAATATCGAGTCGAGTGATTCCTAAGAAAGTAGTTTCGTGTCATTACAATATATTCATCATTCAAATAGATCTGTGAGTTGATGAACATTTGAAACTGTGTCTCGAGTACTTTAAAAGAAGCCATGGATCCAATCTCTTGAAATTCTTTGTTGTCAAGTTGCTTTTCTAGTTGATCCATGTTTAGGAACATCGTGCCTGTGAAAGTCTCTAGATCTTGACAAAAAAGTGTCGTAAATGCGCGTTGAATCCATCCTCGGATTCGACTCCTTTTAAGTCTGTTGTTTAAACAAAAGACACTTGAGGTGTGAATGAAGTCCGTTGAAAAGATACCAATGCAACTTTCGTTAGTTTTGTCTGATTAGTTCACCACCTCCCCCCCAAATTTGTTGTATTTCTGAATCATGAACATGAAGATAAGGTATCTTTCTTTCTCCATTTAAACGGAAAATTATGAAGTGAAAATTATTTGAAGGATCTTAAGCGGGTAAAGTGATTGTTGTTGTTGTAAAAAAACTATTTCACGGGATTTTACAAGTCTTGACTAAACCGAAAAATACAAGAGTATTTCGCGGGATTTTACTAAATCAAGAAAAACCGTGAAAATAGAATTGTTGTCGAAATCGTTGTTGTAGTTGAAGAACTTGAACTTTTGTAACGATTATTGAGCTAAAACGATGAACGGGGAAATTTCTTACAACGAAAGGGCTAAAATTGAAAATTGTGAAAACTAAAATGTAAAACTAAAAAATAACAAAAATTAAAAGTTTAAAAGTGAAAAAAAAAAGTTTGAAAGTAAAAGGTTATATTTAAACTTGCTTAAAAAAGAAAGGGTTAATAGTAAACTAAGTAAAATCTAAATATTAAATATGAATATTGTTTAGAAGTTGAGGGGCTTAACTTGTAAATTTCCAATTTTAGTCAAGTAAAATTTTTCCCTCCTACGTCTTCTTCATTTTGAAAATGAATATATAACGTGTTTCCTTTTTTCTTGCTCGGGACTTGTACGGTTATCGACGGTGAAAAGTGAATATACCACGATGATCGAAACGGCGACACGATCACAACGGTATAAGTTAAACGTCCCGTAGTTTACCGTCACTCGAAACCGAAAACCGAAAATTTGTTAAAACATGAAGATTTGTTCTTGTTGGTATTAGTTCGGTTCAAGCTTAGCAAAAAAAACTCGTTCGGCTCTTTTATAATTATACTCGTTCGGCTCACTCTTGTCGAGAACTCGTTCTGATGACAAGTATTTGAACGTCGTTCGGACCTCTATGTATTTTACTCGTCGGATCTCACAAGTGAAAGATTCCAGTTCGGCTTCTTTGTTATTGTTACTGCTTTCGGGTTCATGAAGGAAGCAACTCGTTCGGTACGAAATCCTTGATGTACCAACACTCGATCGCCCAACTTAACAAAAGCAACAGTTTTTCGCTCATAGAAATGTTACTCGTCTCGTTATTTTATTTTTTTTGTTCACGCGTTCCGCTCGTATGAAAATGAACTGTTCGTTATGATGATGAAAAAACTAGTTCTATGGACATCGTTTAGATTTGTCTTTGGAATGTTACTTGTTCGATTTCCAAATAATTGTGCATGTTCGTTCTTCAACAACGTAACTACGGTTCGCTCACACTATTTGAACTATCAAACTTGTCTTGTCGTCTAACTGAAACACCAAAAGCCACCAAGAAAGAGGACCAAAAGAAACTAGCCAAAATAAAGTAAGACTTTTGGCCATAAGCATAATATAACATCAAGTAAAAAATGAACTTTTGTTGCAAGGAAAAAAAATTATGACGAAATGAAAACAAAAAAAATTAGCCGAATATTAAACTTAAAAAAATTACCACAAACTTTCACGAAACCCACCCGAGGCGACTTATACCAATTGTTGGTTCCCGATGTACACTTTCACTTTGTATTGCTAACCACAGATCGAACCAAGAACAAGAAATAAGATTATTGTTTAGAGAGAGAGAGGAGAGAGAGATGAGAGAAAAAGAGAGATTATTTAGAAAAAAGATATTTGTGAGATTAGATATTTTCAAAAGGAAAATATCTATATATATATCCCTACACATTTAATGTGACGCGCGGGATATTTAACTAGGACCCGGGCTCGGGTTTTGCTTGGGATTAAACCCAAAACATATACAATATTAGATTATCTATCGAGCCCGATTCCCGATACTTTCCTATTACAACGTTAACTAATTAAAGACCGAAGCTCCATCGTAGAGTGACCGAGCTTCCTTGTTCGACTCAATAAATTGAGGCTAACAATAATTTTACAAACACACATGTATTTCTCACATGTATAAGTCCTCATTTCCTCTATACACTCCTACAACCCATTCTATCTAATCACTTGTTTACCCTTCTTACCCAATAAGTGATTTCATTCTCCCACACACACTTCAAACACATTCTTCCTTAAACCATCCCATAATCACACTTGCCCACTCTTTTCTCTCTTAATGACAATGTGATTATTAACCCAAATCAATCCTTTGATTTCATCCTAAACATCTTCACTTTCTTACTTATCTTCCTAAGTACAAACACCTTCCTTCACATAAACCTTCACCAAATAAACCTCAACAATGCTAACTTACATTCCCTTACATAATGTACTTCTCTTGTACTTATTGTACCTTTATGTCTCCTACATTCCCAACCAATGTCTTCTATATCTTTTCAAAATATTTTCCACCACATATTCACTATTCACCTTCTTCTCTATACAATTAAAATTACACACACTCACAAATGCTCTCATCTCTACTCTTGATCAAGCCATGTCACCCATCCAAGTTCACACATTCTTTCTTTCTCAACCCTTGGATTGCTTCTCAAACAAACACACTTTCTATTCTACCCTTAATCAAGCCACCTCATCAATCCAAACTCCCTCGTTCTCTTCTCAACCATTAGATTAATGCTTCATCTCAAACAAACATAACTCCTCTCATAAGCATTCACTTCTCACTCACATAACAAACACAACCTTCTTTCTACCCTTGATCTTGCCACTTAACCAAGTGTACTCCTCACATCCTCACCCTCCATTTCACACAAGATCAAGAGGCTCCTTTCTATCACATCATGACAACTTATTGCTAACCCATTCATCCTTATCTAACATGTGTGTAAATGAATTTGAAATTCAAATTTCAAATTCTTTCCCCCTTTTTCACAAATCAAGGAATATTACAATAATATTCTCTTGGTTCCTAACTAGCCCTCTCTATCTATAGTTGGATCCCAACTAGGCTAGTTACACATTTAAGGAATACCCAAAATACCCTTTCCGATAATTCTTTTCTCCCTTTACTTTATCGGACAAGCAAAACGCTTTTAATACTTCACAAAATGCTTTTATCTAATGGCTATTTGAGTTGGTTGACCTTGAGTGTAAGAATGATTGAAAGGTCATAGCATGAAGTACAATTAGAGGTTTAACAAGAGCGGGTAATTAAAAAGCCAAGAACCCGATTAAATGGCTTTCGGTGTCTGGCGCGCTGGGCACGCGTCAGCGCATGGCCAGCGCGCCACACGCAAAGTGTATTTCCCATTTTTAGGTTCTTGGGCTATAAATACCCCCTCTTGGCCTTTGTATTCCTCATCTCTTGCAAACATTCTTTCCTCTTTTTTCTCTTTTTTAATCCTTCAAGTCTAAACATCAAGTGTTCTTAATATTCTTTTCTATCATCTATTGAAGAACACACATCTCCACAAGAGAGCCACACAAGTACCTAATCCATACTTGTGTGTTTTGTTGAGGGTCTTTTTTCTCATACCCTTTCTTTAGAATCAAGTCCCTAGGTTAAGTTAGGACTTGGTTCAATCATCTATCTTTTAATTTATCAAGTTGTAAGGAAAGTCTTGTATCCGTTGAATCAAGCATAGACCATTAGGGATCTAGTTAGGGTTTGGTAAACTTCTAAGGGGAACTTGGTAGTGTTCCTAGTTGATCAAAGTGATCCTAGAGGTTAAGTCGAATCACGGGTTCTTAAAGGTGGATTCCGAGGGCGGAATACTGTAGGTAGTAACTCTTCTGTGTAAGCGTCGAGCTTTGTTGAAAGTCGGTGGAGTTAATTTGTAATAAGGTTTATAGTCTACTATATGGATTATACTAGGAATATTATAGGTGTCGTGGATTTGCAGTTGGACGTACAGAAGGACTAAACCCCCTTCCCGAACCAGTATATATTGTGGTATCTCTCTCTCTACTTATTGTTTCTTTGCTAAGTAGATCATTACACCACTCGGTTCCTTTAAGACTTGAAGTTTTATAAACTTTAAAGAAGTCAAGAAAACCGTCTTTACCCCCTCTACGGTTCTACAATTGGTATCAGAGCAGTTTACTCAAGTTTTCAAGCGTTAAAGACTTCTTGAGAAGTCGTTTTAAGTTAAAAACTTCTTTATCAAAAAATTCAAAATCCTAAGTCTGATTTTTGAAAAAGTTGAGTAAAGATCCATGGCTCAAGAGAGCTATGTTGAGGGGTGTTCTATGCAAAGACCACCTTTGCTAGAACCTAATAGGTTTTGCTTTTGGAAAGCCCGCTTTGAGACTTATGTAAAGTCTAAAGATATTGACTTATGACAAGTCATCCAATACGGTGATTTTTACTTTGAAGTTGAAGATAAAGAAACAAAGTTAATGAAGGAAATGCTGTACGAGCTTCTCAAGGATAATCAAGAGAAGCAACTCGGCAAGAATAATAAAGCCAAGATGACTCTTTACAACGCCTTACCGCGTAAAGAGTACGAACGTGTCTTCATGTGTAAAACTGCTAAAGAAGTATGGCATACACTCATCATCACTCACCAAGGCAATTCACAAGTTAAGAATTGCAAGATTGATCTTCTCACTCAAGAATACGAGAGGTTCTCAATCTCACTTGAAGATATTATTAATAGTGTCTTCACACGATTCAATGCTATTGTAACTAGTCTCAAATCTTTAGATCTGGACTACTCGAGCAAGAATCACGTGAGAAAGTTTCTTCATGCTTTACCATTGAAATAGAGAGCCAAGGTGACGACCATTAAAGAATCCAAAGACTTGTCTACACTTACTCTTAACGATCTTATTGGCAACCTTACAGTTTATGAAATGATCTTAGCAAGTGATGGTGTTGCTTCTAAACCCATCAAAGAAAAAATTATGCCAGTAGCTCTCAAAGCTAATGTTACTAGGGGTCAAACTAGTAATGATAGTGTATGTCAAGATAGAAGCAATGAAGACGAAGACAAAAAAGAAGAGTTTAACTCAATAGTAAAAAACCTTTGGAAGTTATTCAAGAAGGGTAATAGGTTTGAAAGAGAAAATCGCTTTGGTAATGGTGGAGATAGGTTTGATAGAGGTCATGGTAATAGGAGCAAAGATGTTGGAAGCTCTAGAGGAAAATGTAATTGTTATGGTTGCGGTAGCAAGAACCACTTCGTTCATAATTGTTCGAATGCGAAGATGAAAAAGGAGTTCTTTGGTGGAGCTTGGAGTGATAGCGAAGATGGTGAACAAATGGAGAAGGACGCAACATGTCTCATGGCGAACGGTTCGCAAAAGGTAAATCTAAACCCTTCTCAATTTGATAATAATGTTAATGAATTACAAAATAACTATAATGAACTTGTAAAAATAAATTTTGAAATCACTAGAACAAACAAGTCATTATTAAAAGAAAAATCTATTTTAGAACAAGAAAGAATAAGATTCATTAACAAAATCAATGAACTTGAACTTGAAGTAAAGAAATTTGATAAAGCCAAAGAGGTGATTGAACCTTGCTTAAGTTGTGAAAAACTTACACACGAGATTGACTCTTTGAAATGTAATGTATCTAAACTTCAAGACGAGTCATTAAGTTTCTCAAAATTTAAAAAGAGTAGTAGTGTTTTGGATAACATGTTAAGTCATCAAAAATTGTCCTAAGATAAGGAAGGTCTTGGATTTTCAAAAATTAAGAAAACCACTTCCGAGAGTCTAACCAAACCAATGGTGTTTGTAAAAGGGAGTCAAAACGAAAAATCATATTTTGATGATTTGTCTAATGTCAATTCTAAACTGGTATATACTCAAACTCGATTCGACCATAGACCACTCTTACCAAAACCTAATTTGAAACCTACAACCTCATACAATCAAAGGCCTCCATTTCAAAATAAACCTAACGTAAACAACCGACCATCTTTTCAAAAGAGAAAGAGTTCTTACAACAACCAAAGGTCTTCACCACATCAACATAACTTATTTCAAAGGAGAGACAACTCCTACCCAAACCAACGATTTTCAAAAACAAACTTTGGACCAAGATTTCAAAACAAAAACAATTTTCAATCAAACCATTGGTCAACGTTTTCAAGGTTCGGTCTTAAGAGACTTAGCCAATTGCTTCACGACCCAAGGATGTTTAACTTGGGAGTGTCTTATTATAACACCAATGGACCCAACAACCATTTGGGACTAAGTTTATGAGTTATATGTTTGTTAGGTATAAGCTTGAACCAGTTTATTAGATTGTGGATAACAGTTGGTCTAAGCACATGATCGGTAGTAGACGATTATTTACTTCATACAAGGAGTATAATAGTGTACACAAGTAACCTTTGAGGAAAGGTTATCGTAGACAAAGTATCAATGGTGGATCTTTATCTCGTGGTCATAAAACAAAAATTTTCCATTAAAATCAAGCTAAGTTTTCCTTTTATGTTTATGAATATTTATGTGCGTTATATTGTAGTTGTCGCAAATGCTATGTGAATTTGGTTGATGCTAGGTAGCTTATTATTGCCACAACGTCAAAAGTTAGGTGAACTTAGAAGCTTAAAGACAATTAACTCAAAGTTGGACTAAACATGCATATATGCTTAATGTAGAACGTGTGGAAATTTGATTGATATGGATGCATGAAAATACTTGTTAGTTTGAGAAATTGAACTTAGGAATGAAAATGAAAGTTATGTGCAGCATGCATAAATAAACTCATCTTAAATCTTAAACAAAGATAAACCGGTTAGATGATTAAAGTTTTCACATTAATACATAACATCATGAGTCGTCTGATTAATTTCTTAATGCAT
Organism: Tanacetum coccineum; assembly: GCA_026074375.1. Classification (NCBI taxonomy): domain Eukaryota; kingdom Viridiplantae; phylum Streptophyta; class Magnoliopsida; order Asterales; family Asteraceae; genus Tanacetum; species Tanacetum coccineum. Next base: position 9,972 of record BQNB010109216.1, on the reverse strand, counting down.
ATATGTAAATGCCTAAATGAAATGCATGGTTATGTTGCTAACAAGTAGATGTTTAAAGAATATGTCAAAAATCAACAAGGTGATAACATGAAATTTTCTCACACATCTACTTGCCATGATGAGTAATTAGTCACATTTAATTTGTTCACATAATTAGGTGTCTTCAGGAATATGATATGGTGTCATAAATTGAGAGTTCATGAATGATATGTGATTATATGCCTATTGTCATAATGATTGAATGATGATATTAAAAATGTATTTGCATGAGAAATTGTTTTGATGTTATTTGCTTACATGCCTACTTGCTATGATGATAGTTGATTTCATGCTCATTGATAACATGCAAATTGTTTGGGTGTCTATTAAAGATAGTAGATCATGGGCTCACAACTCCAACATATTATCGTTAATATGATTCTAGGTGCTCAATTGCTTAATTTAGATCACACCTTACCCACTTAGGTTCGTTTGGTAGACATGCATCTTCAAAAGTTAGGAAAAAGGTCATTGAAGAAAATGTTCATGGTGCACAACGTCATGCTTTTCTAGATTTAGAATAATCTAGGCATTTTAGATTATGCTTGCTTTGAATGCTATTGAGCTCCTAAAGCTTGATTTTACAGTTAGGAATTATGTGAAAGGCATGGAAAGGTTATGTTGTAGTTTTTAAGGTCACATATAGGTGTTAACTGTAAGAGGTTGTATTAATCTAGGGGGAGAGTAATACATGGTGTCAACTACTCACTTAGGGATCCCCTCATGCCATAACTTGTCATTAGGTTGCAACTTATGCTTAGAACTTTCGTATGATTGGCACAATTAAGATATTGAGTATGCTTGATTAGTTTATACATACGTAGTATGCTTACTCATCTTTGGAAATAATTTGGATTGAGTTACATATAAGAATCTACAAACCTAGATTTTTATAAAGCCTTCTCACCTTAGGATTATATATGAGTCAAAAATTATACTCACATTGTTGGTGAAAGTTTTACACAAAAAATCTAAACATAATGCACTCAAAGTTGCATTCATATCCAAGTAGGATTTTTAGTAGATGTCATAAATTAAGACTAGACACGTACATACTTAAAAGTAATTAGATATATATCCCTTCTTGCCTTGAAAACTTAGGTCTTGCCTTACACCCTTAAAGTGCTTGTATGTGAAACAATGTGCTCTAATTTAAATATGAATTATGCTTACTTGAGTATGTGATATATTGATGCATGATTGATAAATTTATCTTATAAATTACTATGTGATGATGTTATGCATGTGATTGTTTGATTTTATCAACATTTGTATATGTATGATATGATGCTCCGCTTGTACTAACCCATGTATTCAAATCTCCAGATGGTAAACTAGCCCATGTTGGAATTGAACAAGTGATTGCATTGTTTGTTGTTCTTTTTGTAGCCAAGCACACCGCAAAGGTGATCCTCTTGGCCCATGGATCCCTGCCTTAGAACAAAGGGGAGCAATGATCTAAGGGGAGCACGTGTAAAGATATGTGCTTTCTACCTCTACAAAGATATCAACCTTTATATGAAAGACCAAGATTCCACCTTTTTGATTTGACAAAAAGGGGAGAAGGAAAATAAAGACCTATAACTTATGGAGGAGAAGATAAGCTACTCAAGGTCAAGATAAGGAAGCTCATGACACATGCCTCATCAAAGGGTTCTCGCCTTTCATGCTTCATAGTAATATAATTTGCTTTCGAATATATATATATTTGTCATTATCAAAAAAGGGGAGATTGTTGATGCCAAATGATGACTAAGATCTCCTTTTTATTTTGATGATGAAAATATATATTAGGAGACACTTAAAATCACTATCGAGAGCTTGAAAGATAGAAACACGCCTTATATGCTCGTTAGAATAGAATCAAGTGAAGAAACATAGCTAAAAGAAGAAATCAAGTTTTTATGATGAACCTTAGAGGATGCTTTAGTATTTTGGCCATAAATCCTTCATCCGGACTGTTAGATGTTAGAAAAAGACTCGGTCACCCCGTGTATTTTACCGTTTATTGTTGCTCGTAGTTAAGTAGTTAATGTATAACATTCGGTGATGGGCCAGGTATTAAACCTAACATGTAAGCCCACTACCAAGGCCTTAAGGCCGGTTTTTACTGGCTGCATGCCATGGAAGAGGTGGGTTAGTCATTTACATAATACAAGTTTATTTTCTCTCACTAGAAAGTTCTCTCTCACTTTCTCTCTCTAGACTTGGCTAATCCACTTATCATCCGATTGTGTTATGATTTCCAATATCCTACAATTGGTATCAGAGCACATAGGATGATTAGCTAGATTGTGTGTGCGTTTTCTTGGTTAATTTTGATCAAAAGTTTAGTTTTTGAAGGTTTATAGTCTTGTTCTTGATTTTCATTGATCTTGACGTTTGTGATGTTAAAGTTTATGTTTTTATAGTTGCTATAGCCTTCTAGTACCAAATTGTGCAAAAGAAACCAAGAAAATATATTCAAAAGGGTTATTTTTAGGTGTTTTTAGGTGAAAAACCAAAATTTTTCATTCCAGCGAGTTAAGTCACTGTTTGAAGATCTTCGTAGCGAGTTACGGTACTGTACTGACGAGTTGTCAGCATAGTACACTATGTGTCAGAAAGTACTGTGTCAGCGAGTTGTCGTCTTGTGCCGGTAGCGAGTTAGGCATCGAGTTAACCATTCTTGTAGGCAGCGAGTTGAAGACTAGCGAGTTAAAGACTAGCGAGTACAGGTTTTTGAAGATCTTTATACTAGCGAGTTATGAACAGGAACTATGTCAGTTTAATTTCTTGTTAGCGAGTTGTCAACTCTCTTCCAACGAGTTACATATAGCGAGTTGCAGGTTAATTAAAGATAATTTTTCTAGCGACTTGTGAACAGGAACTATGTCCATTTAGTTTCTTACCAGCGAGTTGTTAAGTCTCTTCCAGCGAGTTACATCCAGCGAGTTACAGGGCAGCGAGTTGTGGATTTTTGGACATTTGGACTAAAATTTTCAAATTGACTAATTTCAACCTGTAATCCTAACAAACTTGAACAAAAATTCACCATTTCATACAATCAATCACCACTTTTAACATACAATCACTAATCATTGTTCGATAAACTTAATCATTTCACAATCAATTAAGATGGCTAATCTTTCGGAAGATATCCAATGTGCCGGTTCTGATACCCGACCATCTATGCTTGATAGGACTGACTTTGCATTATGGAAACAACGAATTCGACTGTATTATCAGGGTAAAGAGAATGGGGCGAACATCTTGAAGTCAATTAATGAAGGACCTTTTCAGATGGGAACATTTTGGGAAACTCTTGTAGAAGGGAATGAAGGTGCCTTACATCTAGGTCCAGAACGACCTTGAGTCTATTCTGACCTGTCACCTGAAGATAAGGAAAGGTACAATGCTGACATTTGGGCACCAAACATCCTACTTCAAGGGTTGTCAAAAGATATCTTCTCTCTTATCAATCATTACACTGATGCAAAGGACATATGGGATAATGTGAAGATGCTCTGTTCGGAATTAACAAAAGAAGACCGTGAATCATAACTGTATGATGACTTTGAACATTTCCGTCAGTACAAAGGAGAGACTATTCATGATTACTATGTCCGGTTTACCAAACTCATCAACGACATGTGTAACATCAAGATGACCATGTCCAAAATGCAGTTGAATTCTAAGTTTGTTAATAACATGTTTCCAGAATGGGGTAGATTTGTAACAGCAGTGAAACTCAATAGAGGTTTGAGGGACTCCAACTATGATCAATTGTATGCGTATCTAAAGTAGCATGAGGCACATGCCAATGAAAACAAAATAATGTTGGAACGATTCACTCAACCCAATGTTGATCCTCTCGCCTTGATGTCCAATGTTTCACATCAATAGTATAATTCACAATCATCTACAAATCCATCATCCACATATATTCCACCACACTTTACTGACAACTCTCAACTTGATCTCTCTAACGGACAACTTAATTGAGAACTTAACCAACACACTTGCCCTACTAACCCAATCGTACAAAACATACCTTCCTCAAACAAACAATCAACTCAGAACTTCATCAAATCCTAGGAACCAAGCCATAGTTCAAGAAGGCAGGGTTGTGGTTCAGAATGTTCAAGGTCGACAGAATAGAGGACAGGGTAACAACGCACGGGGTGCAGGTGCAGCTGGCTATGGGGGAGCACATAACAGAGTCGAGAATGCTAATCCAGGTCAAGCAAGGCAGGTTAAGTGCTACAACTGCAATGGTATAGGCCACATAGCAAGGAACTGCACTCAGCCCAAGCGACCACAAAACTCTGAATACTTCAAAGACAAGATGTTACTGATGCAAGCTCAGGAGAATAGGGTGGCATTGGATGAAGAACATTTACTATTTCTTGCAAGTAGACAAGACAACGTTGTTGATGAAGATGTAGATGAGCAACCAGTTCAGGACTTAGCACTCAATATGGATAATGTGTTTCAAGCTGATGACTGTGATGCGTTTGATTCTGATGTTGATGAGGCTCCCACTGCACAGACCATGTTTATGGCAAATCTGTCATCGGCAGATCCTGTTTATGATGAAGCCGGTCCGTCTTATGATTCGGACATTCTATCTGAGGTACAGGATAATGATCATTATCAGGATGCTGTTTGTGAACATCACGAAATACACAAGATGCATGACGATGTACAACCAAAATATGTTGTTGACTCACATGCTGATGATACGAGTGATAGTAATATGATTCCGTATGATCAGTGCGTAAAGGACAACACAATGCCA
>BQNB010109215.1:0-22799 GCA_026074375.1 Tanacetum coccineum | reverse complement strand
AATTGCTAGGTTGTGACTGGGCACCGTTGCATGTTGTTGTTTGATCCTCTTTTGTCATCTACTATTCATCCTTGTTTAAGGTGAGTTCTCGTAGCCCTATTTTTAAACAATTTTTCCTTGGGGGAAAATGATACTCAACTATATTTCAAACTGTTTTACTTCTGTGCTAAACTATTCTTACGTTTTTGGGACAATGCTATGTGCCTATAATTACGTAAGTGAATAGTGATGTATATGTTCATGCATGCTATTGGGATTACTTCTTGCAACTACTTAGCCGACTGTGTAGCTCCAACTAGTAGGCGATAGGTTCGGAGGACTATAAGCGCTTGGACCACTAATGAATTGTTGATTCATTGAAACGTTAGAAAATGAAATGACTGCTATGATTGCTATTGGAATGCTATTTATACTGCTTGCACTTCGCTATTGTATTGCACTATTGTCCTACTTAAATGCTGGCACAGCAACTAGGTTTATACTCTAAACCTACGAGCTCACCAAATTTATGTTGACATTTCCGAGTATCATTTCCGGTGAAACGAATGCTCATTGATGTCAAGTTAGAAGGCCTTTAGCAGACCTAAGAGTATCCTTTGAGGATATTTTCTTGATGGACTGCATTTAGAACTTTATTTTCGGATTTGTATTTTGGATCAACTTAGACATGTATTACTCCATGTGTCAGAGCTGGTTTGTAATACTTTAGACTATGTGTTGTGAATCGACAAGTCATGACACAAGTATCCACTTGTTGTCAGAGGACGTCGTGACACTTCTATTGGTATTCATTTTAGTTTTCTTTATATTGACACCATGTGTTATGACGATCAATCCCTCCGTCACGCCTTGTGTTTCCGCCTAAGATGGGGTGTGACAGATTGGTATCAGAGCCAATGGTTATAGAGAACTAGGTGGTTTGGCCTAGACTATAACCTAGGAACCTTCATATAGCTTGCATAATAGGATCTACGTGTACGGTTTCCGCTTATACTTGCTTTTGGACGTAATTATCGTCTATCATCTTAGATAAGTCAATCAATGAACTGTGTGAGTCTGGTAATGAGTATAATTGGGAAAGGGTGCATATATAAATATGGTGGCCAACGTAATTATAGATGTATCACAACCCCACACGGACTTGGTGATCCCGCTCACTCGAATCGGTGTTGACACCTTAGGGCCGTTATTCGATCTATATGGTATTAGGATCGTCTATATGCGAAATCTCCCTCCTACCTAACGCCATGGATGACGACATGAAGTGCAGGCCGACAGACTACTGCACCGCGAGATGGAAGGACGGTAGACGGTCTGGTAGAGGAGGTGGAAGAACTGGAGAACCAACAAGCAAAGTTTATGGTCGAACTGGTGATCAAGATGGTCAAGGAGGTGACTAAGGTATCAGGGCAAATGGAGGCGTTGACGAAGTCCCTGACTTCTCTATGGTCATCGCTCAGTAATTGTAAGATCTATTTCCTAACATCGTTGATCAAGTAGGAAATCATGCTAGCAACATCCAGGGTGATGTTAGGAATGTTAGCGTGGACAATGGTCGAAATGGTTGTTCGTAAAAGGAGTTTATGGCATGTAGCCCAAAGGATTATGATGGAAGGGTTGGTGCGATAGTCTACACTCGCTGGATTGAGAAAATGGAATCAGTCCAAGACATGAGTGGGTGTGGAGCTAACCAGAAGGTCAAGTACACTGCCGGTTTATTTATCGGTAAGGCACTGACATGGTGGAACACCCAGGTCCTCAACCTAGAGGTGGGAGAGCAGCAGTTGGGCATGACTTGGGAGGGACTTTAAGGTGTTGATGAGAAAGGAATTCTGTCCAAACAATGAGATGCAAAAGCTAGAAACTGAGTTTTGGTGTCACACAATGGTCGGAGCTGGCCATGCTACGTACACTAATCATTTCCATGAGCTTGCTAGGTTAGTCCCTCATTTGGTTACCCCTGAGAACAAAAGGATTGAGAGGTACATCTATGGCCTTGCTTCACAGATCCGTGCGATGGTGGCAGCAACGGAGCCAACAACAATTCAGAGTGTTGTACTAAAAGCTAGAATGCTAACCGATGAGGCAATTAAGAATGGATCTTTGAAGGATGAATACTGAGAGAGAGAAATAGCAGAGAGTGAGTAGGGATAGGTGATGTTTGGGATGATCACATGAGAACTAGGACGGGGGGGGCATTTGCCTCATACACTTACCCTGTTAGGAGAGAGTACACGGGTGTCACGCCCAAGTGTACAAACTACAGCTTTCACCATCACCCCGAGATGCCTTGTCGTACGTGTACAAACTACAACCGCCTAGGGCATTTTGCCAAGGATTGTAGGGCGGGGCCTAGAATTGTGACACCAGTGAATGCTAGACACCCGACAACTGCTTGAGGGGCGTGTTTTGAGTGTGGTGGTACTGATCACTACAAAGCAACATGTCCTAGGTTGAACTGATCACCAAGATAAGGAAGAAACTGTCAAAATCAAGCTATGGATATTGAGGGAGGCCAAGGTCGTGGAAAAATTGGTAATCAGGCACGTGGAGGAGCATTCATGATGGGAGCAAAGGAAGCTCGCCAGGACCCGAACATTGTGACGGGTACGTTCACTTTAAACAATAACTATGCTACAACCCTATTCGATTCTGGTGCCGATTATAGCTTTGTTTCCACTACTTTCATACCTCTGTTAAGCATAGATCCCAATAGCCTAGGTTTTACTTATGAGATTGAGATAGCCCGCGGGCAACTAGTAGAGATCAATAAGGTTATACTCGGTTATAAACTGGAGATAGAAGGTCATACCTTCGACATCGACTTGATACCGTTTGGACACGAAAGTTTTGATGTGATTGTGGGAATGGATTGGCTGTCCAGGTACAAGGCCGAAATTGTTTGCTATGAGAAGGTAGTTAGGATTCCACTACCAAACAGCAAAATACTTAGAGTCTTAAGGGAAAATCCATAAGAGAAGATGAGACACCTAATGAGTGCAAAGACTAAAGAGCAGAAACTGAAAGACATTGTTGTAGTTAGGAACTTTCTTGAGGTATTTCCTGACGACCTATCAGGATTACCACCTTCTCGAGAATTCGATTTTTGTATCAACTTAATCCATAGAGTAATTCCGATCGCAAAGTCTCCTTATCGTTTGACACCCTCTGAAATGGAGGAGTTGTCGAGTCAACTCAGAGAACTCCAGGATAAGGGTTTCAGTCGACTGAGTTCATCGCCATGGGGAGCACTAGTTTTTATTTGTCAAGAAGAAGGATAGTTCATTTAGGATGTGTATCGACTATAGAGAGTTGAATAAATTGACCATTAAGAATCTTTATCCCTTCCCTAGGATAGATGACCTATTCGACCATCTACAAGGATCACAATATTTCTCTAAGATAGACCTTCAGTTCGGATACCATCAACTGAGAGTGCACGAGGATGACATTCCAAAGACTGCATTTAGAACTTGATATGGACGTTTCGAGTTCAGAGTAATCCTTTTTGGTCTAACGAATGCACCAGCGGTATTCATGGGCTTGATGAACCGAGTATGTAGACCTTACTTATACAAGTTTGTGATTGTATTCATAGATGATATTTTGATCTAATCTAAGATAAAGGAGGAGTATGAGATGCATCTAGGGTTAATCTTAGAACTACTCAAGAAGGAGAAACTGTACGCAAAATTTTCTAAGTGTGAATTCTGGTTGCAAGAAGTATAGTTCCTTGGACATGTGATTCACGGAGATGGCATACATGTAGATCCTAGTAAGATTGATGCTGTTAAGAATTAGGAAGCCCCTATAACTCCATCCGAAATTCGTTCATTCTTAGGTTTAGCATGACATTACCGTCGATTCATTGAGAATTTCTCCAAGATTGCTAAGCCACTTACCATCTTGGACTCAAAAAGTAAGACTTGATTGGGTGTAGGAACAGGGAGTTGAGGCATTCCAATTTTAGATCTTGAAGGATAATTATGTAATGCACCTATTCTAGCTCTCCCTGATAGACCAGAAGACTTTGTAGTATATTGTGATGCGTCAGGCCTAGGACTAGGTTGTGTACTAATGCAGAGGGGTAAGGTGATAGCATATGCCTCTAGACAGTTGAAGATTCACAAGAAGAATTACACTACCTACGATTTAGAATTGGGGTGTAGTTGTATTTGCCCTTAAGATCTGGAGACACTACTTGTTCGAGACGAAGAGCATCATATACACCGACCACAAGAGTCTCCAGTGCATCTTTAATTAGAAGGAACTAAATATGCGTCAACGTCGTTGGATAGAGCTATTCAGCGACTATGACTGCGAGATTCGCTATCATCCTGGTAAGGCAAACGTAATAGCCGACACACTAAGTAGAAAGGCGAGAATTAAGCCTAAGAGAGTTCAAGCAATGAACATGACCATTCAGTCGAGTATCAATGATAGGATACTAGCGGCTCAAAATAAAGTAGTTGAGGTCATCAATGCACCAGCATAAATGCTGCAAGGGGTTGACAAACAGATGGAACGTAGGAGTGATAGAGCATGGTACTATCTAGATCGAATATGGGTTCCTTTAACGGGTGATGTGAGAACCCTGATAATGGACGAGCTTATAAGTAGAAGTACTTAGTACACCTAGGAGCTGATAAGATGCACTATGACCTTAGGGATATGTACTGGTGGCCGAGAATAAAGAAAGATATAGCCTTGTATGTTAGTAAATGCTTGACTTGTTTAAAGATTAAGGCTGAACATTAGAGGCCATCCGGCTTACTACAGCAACCTGAGACTCCCGAGTGGAAATGGGAGAGAATAGCCATGGATTTTTCACAAAATAGCCAAGGACTAGTAGTGGACATGATGCAATCTGGGTAATCATTGACCGATTGACTAAGTCTACTCATTTTCTACTTATACGTGAGGATTATAAGATGGATAGGTTAGCTAGACTACCTCAATGAAATCGTAGCAAGGCATGGTATGCCAATCTCGATCATATCCAATCGTAATAGTCGTTTTACATCCATGTTTTTAGAAGTCAATGCAGGAGGCATTAAGAACTAGGTTGGACATAAGTACGGCTTACCATCTACAGACCGATGGCCAAAGTGAGCATACTATTCAAACCTTGGAAGATATGCTCAGAGCATGCGTTATGGACTTCGGGGGAAGTTAGGACGTTCATCTTCTATTGGTTGAGTTTTCCTACAATAACAATTATCATTCTAGTATGAGATGTGTACCGTTTGAAGCACTTTATGGGAGAAAGTGTCGTTCACCCATTCTATGGGCAGAAGTTGGAGAAGAGCAATTGATAGGGCCTGAGATAGTGCAAGAAACCCCTGAGAAGAACTCACAGATCAAGGATATGCTTAAGGATGTACGTGATCGGTAGAAAAGCTATGCAGATAAGAAAAGGAAACCTTTAGAATTTAGTGTAGGTGACACACAATTAAATACTAACTGAATTAAATTACACTAATTAAATTATTCTAAGCTAATGGTTAGAAATACTAATAAAATTAAAGGTTAAACTTTTTTACTCCCTATCAACGGCGCCAAAAACTTGATGTGCTCTCGTGTAGGGTCAATTTATTGATTACCAAGTTTTAAATTTTTATTTAGCCGACTTATCCTAAAACAATACTTTAACGGGCAGTGTACCCGATCGGGTGGAGTTTCGTGGTAAGTAGGGTGTCGAACACTAAGAACGAGGTCGTTAACCTTATATTCTATTAGTATTTTAATTAAACTAATTAAGTTAATTCTAATTACTAGTTAAACCTATGTTAAACCTAGTTCTAATGGTAATGGGGAGTTTTCAGCCTGAGAGACTGGCACAGGTTTTATGATGACAATAATCAATTCAAAACACAATAAACATGCAAGAAAATAATCAGAAGATAAAAGGGCGGTACAAGCCAAATGATAGAGAACTGTATTAGCCATATTAAATCCGATTAAATGCTGGTTTGTTTGTTTAGTGCAATGATTTCTTATCTCGAAGCGGCATATCATTCTTAAGACTTAGGCGGGACATCATCCTAAGACCTAGACACGTTGAATCCTGTCATAATTAACGTATATGCATAAAGCATCCTTTTAGTTTAATTATAATCTATCTAGGGATTAAAGCAATGGTGATATTGTTAAACCCTAGCCCATCAGGACTTTACCCACTTACTGTTTGACGGTATTTTATATACTGGTAGTTCACTGTTCAAGTCTTTATCAATTAATTAAGAACATACTTGTTGAAACATTCCGGGTCACCTGGCGGTCCAACTAAGCTCATAATTTAAAGACAAAGATAGAACATTATTTGTGATCCTATTGGTCCAGTAATATAAAACACGATATAGAGAGCTATCCCATTATCTAGTTCACTTGTTAGGCATAACTAGACCCAGTTGAATGATAGGTCGCATATTCAAAGACGTAGACAAGTATCATGTGATAAACCTAATTAAACTTTCAACAATAAATTAAGAAATCGATTTAAAACAAACCAAACATTAAGCCTTCATTAAGATGGCTAATACCCAAGGGTATTAGCCCATAACCATTGTAATTATACAAGCGTGATCAAATAACCAAGGTAAACTAAACGTTTTACCGAACGATACAAAAAATTAAATGAATACAAGAGTATAGGAATTACACGGTGTCTTCTATAGAATCGTGATTGATGCTTGACCTTTGGTTGCTTTTCTTTTCTTTAAAAAATCGTTTTTTATGTGTATGGTATAGAGAATATGATTTTGCACACTCATAACTTGTTTTTGAGTCTTCTATTTATAGTGTCTGAAAAGACTGGATACGCCGTATTGAGCTAGGTCAATATGGCGTATATGGGTGTTTTCCTTGGAGTGCGCGCTAAGTTTATAATCAATAAGATATAGCTTCCCAATTTATAATTATTCACCAAATCTCTGAGTAGTTATCCAGCTGGATACGACATATGAAGAAACATGGATACGCCGTATTGGGAAGTGAGAATACGCGTTTTCTTGTGAAGTTCAGGCGCTTATACGCCGTATCTTCTTTTGTGGATACGGCGTATTGAGTAGAAATAAGCAATCTTTAAATATCATCATTTAAGCTCCAAAAAGTGCGCCTTTTAGCATGTCTTAACAAATCATTCCGTAATTACTGCAATTTACAAATTTAAGCAATTAAGTAACGATTCTTGCAATAATTATATAAAAGTGGATAACTTATTTGGGATAAATGATGCTATAAATGTAACGTTATTTGATGTCATCATTACGCCGTAATGCTGACTCAGATAACTCATCCTTCCATCTTAATAATGTTACGGTGTAAACCTTGCTTGTGGTTACGCCGTAATTTTGCTGGGTGACGTGTCTTGCCTTGAATAGGTTACGGCGTAACACTATCATAGGGGTTACGCCATAAAGTCTCGTAAGAATCCGTGATTTCTTCATTTTTACGTCCTTTTCTCATGTTTCTTGTCACATACTTGCATTCTACCTGAAAATAATGAAATAACCGTAAAAGTATCGAATTTAATTATTTATAAGACAATTGCAAGTATTTTTAAGGGAAATTTGACACTAAAAAGTATCAAATATTTGATGTTATCAAATATCCCCCCACTTGACTTCTGCTTGCCCTTAAGCAGACCTTTTAGAATAGTTTATAAAAAGATTTCTCTAATTTGACTCAAAGAAATGAATCTATAAAAGACTTATGCTAGAAACATCAAAGCCGAACACCTCACGAAAAGGGGATCAAAAATCACTCAACACTCAACTAGTCTAAATGTTCATTTTTGGGGTGATCGCTCATCTGCACAATTATAGTATGTATTCTATCATAAGCTTGGAGAGTACACAAATCTGCACCAATTAGAGTTAGGGTCTAAACAATTTTTAAAGGAAACATATGTGACATAACACCGGTTTATTGGGTGATATAAGGGTTATGTTAGACATGGAATACACCTTTAATTGGTGTTAAGAGAAAAACACAAAAAATAGTCATATATATTCTAAGGTATCCATAACCGGCTACTGTCCATCCATAGTCCAAGTCTTCAAGTGTGAAAATCTGATCATATCATCATAATGGGTTAGCTAATAATGAGATCTTAAGGAGCGTGCTAACCCATTCTTCAGTAGGTGGCTTATAGTTGCACCACCTTTATACTTCGGACGGCTTATAGTTGCACCATCCCCATAATCACTAGGTGGCTTATAGTTGCACCACCTTTTCTTTTTTTCATTTTTATAATACTCTTGTATATTACATATCACATATCAACCCACTTAAGATAAACAGTATCGAAAGTGATAATACCGGGGGGTCTTCCATGATCATAATAATATTTCTTTAACAAAAGTGCCAATCTTCGAGCCATTTTCCTAAACCATGAACTTAGGTAGCCAAAAATTTCTACACAAGCATAAATATAGACTACAGGGTTGGCTAAGGCAAAATGGTGTAACAAAACATATAATATTGAGTGAAAACATAGATAGGCTACACAAGGGTGATCTAGGGGTATCTTGCACTAATGATGAGTGCAACGGGAGTGTTTTTAACATGGGAGGTCGACAAGTCAGTGTAACAAGTCAATAAACACACACATATAGGCTATTTGGGTGAATTCCTAAATGTGCCTTCTCGAACATCTATCCTTCTAATAATTATGTCTTGAAAGATGGAAAAAGCCAAGTTCTAAAGTTACAATACTACCGAAACACTCAATATTTTTGGTTGATTTTATGTACTATACAACCAATGACCCAAGGTAAATCTTGCTTAAACCTACACCACCCAAAGTACATAACTAACGCGCAAACATCCAATTGATTCTGAGTTATAATTCTTTTGATCCAGCAAAGATTAATTCTAGATGTAGTAAGAAAAAAACATGTTAAAAATTTAAAATCGGCACAGTTTTCAAAGAATAACTAGAAAATAGAAGGAAGAATAGGTCAAGTAATAATTCTACTACCAATACCCCCAATTGTTTTGTATTAATATCAATATTGTAATTAGAAATGAATTAAACATGAAGGAGTATAATTGAACAAGAAACACATTGATCATTGCTTTTGAAATATATGAAATGTAAATAAAATTTAAGCGGTATCCATAATATAGTTTTACGTTGTTAATCATATGGTTATGACTGTAAACCATGTAGTAACTCCATAACTGCTGCTAAATCAACAAAGCTACCACACGATTACGGGTCAAGTCGATCTCGAAAGTTGCCTCCTAACTGCTAGAACCAACAAAACAAAGAAAAACAAGCAAACCAACAAATATGCGGAAAATGAAATTTATTGATAAAAAAGACGGGTTGTCTCCCGATAAGCACTTTTGTTTATTAATGAGTCTTCAAGTTAGACTCAAAGCCACTTTACGTTGCATGCCCTTTAATCCAATCAATAACTTCTTGATAATCGAATTAATGAACTTTTTATATTTTTCAAAAATATAGCAAAATAACTTCCAATGGAAGGATCTTCAAAACTCTACTTCGACGAATACTCTTCAACAATCGTTCACGAATTCCCCGGCAACGGCGCCAAAATTTGGTTGTTAGTCAAATATATATACGTAAAGAGTTATAATCCCGTAAGAATTCTTTCCAAAATACTTCTCAACCAAGAGAAATATAAGGTAAAAATCTCACAAAAGAAAACACAATTCGTATATTTTTATCCGGGAAGTATTGTACAACTCGGGTCGTGTCCCAACGAAATCGTGAATTGAGAATTTGGAATATTCGGATTCGAGCTTAGAATGATAAAGGATATTTGATTTGTTGATTATACTACAAATGTAATAGCAAGAATTAAAGAAACAATGAAATAGCACGAAAATTAAATGCACAAAATGAATTAAACGCGAGCTAAAACTGAAATTTAAAAACTAAAACACAACTTTTAACAAATTTAATATCTAAAAATCACAAATTTAAAATGAAAATTTTAGGAAAAAGAATTAGAATTTTTTATGACTTTTTGAATTTTTTATGATTTTTCTAAGATTTAATGATTTATCAAAAATAAACTTTTTCTAAAAATTAACACTAAAATTTTTCTTTTATTTTTCAAAAATACTAGATTTAAAATGAAAATTAATGCAAAAAGAATTTTAATTTTTCAACTATTTTTCTATTTTTTATGATTTATTTAAGAAAAAGTAAATCACTAAAATCTATTTTAATTCCTAGAAAATACAAATTTTACTGGAAAAATATAGAAAAATGGTTTTTATAAACTATAAAGGTGCAGAAAGTTATAAAAAATAAAAGCCCTAATTTTTAAAAGCTAATTGAACCCTAATTTTATCAATTAAAACTATAAACCCTAATTATTTAAAACTATAAACTAAAATATTAATTCATTAAAAGATAAATAGGAAAGAAGGTGTAGAAATGATAAAAAAAGGAAAGTATAGGGTAGGCGGGCTAAGTTCTAGAAATTTACACAATAGAAGAAACGGGTACCCCTTAGGTTTGAGAAAATAACCAAACAGACCCTAGCTTATTTAATATTTTTGGCTTATTAAATTTTGAGAATTAGCAAAAACTTAAAACTACAAAGTTGCTTATTAGCTTAATCTAAACAACTTTAATAAAAGCACATTCCACTTTTATCCACTAAATAAGCTAGAAAATAAGCACTTTGAAAACTGTTACAGAAACTAGCTTTTTAACAAGATTTTTGGATTTTAGCTTATTGAGAGCTTAAAACTTGATGAAAATGAAAACTAAAAGTTGCTTGATGAAGCTTAAGAAGTGCTTTAAGACTATTTAAACTAAAATTAACCTGTGTTTAACAAATTTAGAAAGAAAATGAAGATTAAAAATGCAAGGTTTTAATGAAACAGTTTTTTAGCTTTTTCTTTATAAGCTATCAAGCTTATTTTTGGACCCTAGTGGCTGAGATTTTGAAAATAAGCTAACCTACTTTACTAAATTTAACTTAGCTAAAAAGATTTGCAAAGTTTTCATAAAAAACATAAAAATATCAAAGAGTAAATTGAAAATTCTATGCTGATGTGTTTGGCTTATGCTGATGCAAATGGTTTGCTGATGCAAATGACACTATGCTCTTTTGCAGGCTAAAACAACTCTTTTACTACATCAATTCATATATGTAAACTTGAATAAACTAGGTTTAAACTCTTAAAATGCTTTGAATCTCTAGACACTAATCTTAACCTAACTGAAAATTGCCCTGGTGCTGGCAAAGTATTTTTAGCACTTAAACTTTGTAATTTTGCAAACTAAATTCTAAAACTTATTGAGAACTTGCTAATTCTACTTAACTAAACTGAGTAACAAGCTTAGACAAAATGTATTTGACTTTAAAGGTCAATATCAACTAAATCCAAACACTAGTTTAGAATTCTGTCAACACTAAATTGCACTAGAAATCTATTTTAAAACAAAAATAACTAAAGCCTTATAATCTATCACTTACGTGAGAACCCTCCTAATGAACGCTGGAATGAACTTAAAACTAAAAGCTTAATAATGAATTTAAACAATTACTCACCAGCTTATCTAAATTATTGACAGCTTTAAGTACATGACAAACTAATTGATCTAAACAAGGACAGCTTAAGGCAAGTTAAAAACTCTTTTTTTGTTGTTTTAAGTATTTTTATTTTTTTGCTTAACTAACTAAGCTATTTGAACAAGGAAAAACAATAATATTGAAATAAGCTCAATGAATAAGCTATGTAAATGCTAAGAGGAAATTTAGAAAATGAAACCTGAAATTCGTGATGTCTCAAAAACTATAGGTCACTCTTGTTGAGTGAGTGACCTCAATTCAATACCTATATGGCTCCTAGCCTCTATACCTTGAGCTTAAAGCTCAATAAGCTGTGAAAAAGCTTAATACTCCTTGATCCTCCCAAATTGAGCTCAACTCTTCTCAAATTCCATGATTTGAGTGTAAATGAGTAAGAATTGTAAATGAAATGCTTAAGACAGAAATTTAGCTAAATTTTGGCTTATTAGAAGTAATAAGCTCTATTGAGCTTATTTAAAGCTTATTTGATTAATTCAACTTCAAACTGAAAAATGAAAGAGTATTAAAGGTATAAATCGACTTTTATTACTGAATTGAAAGAGTACAAGTGAAAAGGAATGATTACAAGAGCTTAAAGCTTAAGTGCTTAAAATGAGAGCTTAATTTGCTTAAAAACTGAAAAATTACAAAGTAAATGATAAAAACAGAAAATTAACTCCGAAAAATGAACTACCTATCTTTCTATTTATAGAAGAAGGGTGAAGAGAGGGAAAGGAGTCTAGAGAGTTCCTTTAAATCTCAACCATCGATCATTTTAAATCAAGTTTAGGACCGTTTGATCAGTTGATGAGGGTGCAAGGCCAATGAGGTGCTGCCACGTGGTGTATGGTGATTGGAGAGGAGAAGTAGAACGCTTTTGGTGTTTAAAAGGGAGCGGAGGTGTGTGAAAAAACGGGATTGGCTATTGTGAAAATTGGCGGAAAGTTGTTAAGGTCGTGTGAGTTTGTTGCGAAATAATGCTGCATTCATTTGAAAGTTTGGGTTGTAGGCAGAACTAGCCCTTGTACCTTGTACCGCCCTTGTGTAGTTAGAAATAGGTTTGAAGTTTGGCAAGTTTAGCCCTTGTTGTTGTTTTCTTCTTCTTTCTCTTTATAAATCAACTTTGCTCTTTTAACAACTTTGGTCCTTGAGACTTTAATACTTCAAAATAGCTTTGAAACTTTGAACACTTGACAACTTTGGCCCCTTGACTTTATTCTTGACCTTTGACTTTCTTTATTTCTGTCTTTGACTGTGCTGACCTGTGACTGGCTTGATCCGGCTGCGTCTCCGGCTGATTTCTTCGTTTTTGCACTTGACTCTTTGTCTTTTCTCGTTTCTTTCGTTTTTTGATCGGATTTTTGCTTCTTTTTGTCTTTTCAATCCTTACCAACACAATTAACCACAAACACACATTTTTCTATTCTTTTGGCATTATGTGGCTTTTTATTAGGCAAAATCCCGGGTAATTTAGTGTACAATTAAGCAAATATCAAAATTCCCCAAACTAAAGGATTGTCGTGTCCTCACGCAATGTTATGAAGTGTACACTTTGTAAACTAAGAAGTTTCCAAAATGCCCTTGTTTAGAACCTTTTATGAATTACCTTTTAAACAACTTTCACTTTTCTCATCATTTAATCTCATGGAAACACGTTAATGGCAATCATTGCAAGTTTGCAACTTTTAGGCTCATTGAAATAGGCTACTCCCGATTAATAGAGCACAAAAAGGAACTTCGTCATCCTTGAACTTTCACTAGCCTACACAAAGCTAATAAACAAGATCATTGTCAATATAAGTCCAAATGATTAAGCTCTTATACTTACAACTTGTGAACTTTTCACTCCCGGGAATAAATTAATGATTAAGATGTGTGCACTCTTTTTAACTCAACCATAGATCAATTTATCTTCATAGTTGAAATTCATCTAAGCTTTACAAATAAGCCTTGTGAGCTCAAATGTTAATAACATAATAAACCTTCGTACACAAAGCTAAAAGAGATTCGGAAATAACAAAAACTTATAAATTGAATTAAGAAAATGAGAAATTTTTACCATTCATTTTATTTTTCCATTTACTAAAAATTATTTTATTCCTTGCAATAAGAAATGATGTTCTTAGTTCGAACCCCACTTAGCCTTTCTTCCCAATAGAATATCGCAACAACAACCGGTGTTCTTATGTTCGAACCCCCACTCCCTCTAACGTTTGTGGGATAGTCGCGACACCACCTTTTCCTACCAAGCTAGAATCCAAAGTCCCTTAGATTAGCAATCATCACCTAGGCCGCGCTCCCAAGAGATGACTGCCTACGAACCTTGATCCTACGTACATATTTTTTAATCCATAGTATGCGACCCCATCCGAAGTACTTTCTCTCAACATGGATACGCCAACGATTAAAAACTACAATAGCTTTTGTTATTCCTATTTTTTCGAATGCTCATTGGCACGAAAAATAATGCTTTGCATTAGAAATGCTTCATTGGCATTCCTTTTTAAAATATCTTTTTGATGAATGGAAAAATTCATTTTAAAAAGCCACTTATAAATTTGAAACCGAAAAATCTTACTTACATATTAGTACAGACTTTTTCTAAAGACATTTGTTGCTAGCTAAATTAAAAGAGCACGTATGAGTACAGTGTTGTTAAAGCTTATGGATAAAAAGACAGAGGAAGGGCTTAATACTTTCAGTTAAGCTTTAGGATTTTTCCAATAAACCTGCTTAAACAAATACCCTTATATTTAACTACATCATTTCTTGTTCTTCAACATTTTAAAATCCAAAGCAATAGGATTTGGTGAAAGCTTGGCCCTACATAAAGGTAGGTTAAAGAATAGCTAGGGCATTTTTCACCCGGTCAAATCAAAATTAACTCCTATTTCTCACCAACGGACTACCAAAAAGAGGTGTTTTTTCCAAACTTAAGCTTCTTTTGAGCTTTTCTTGTAAGCAAAAATTTAAAATTTCTCACTTTTTCTCAAAAAGGCAATTCAAAAAAAATTCAAACAAGGTTGCGTGAAGTGCAAGTCAATATCGAAGATATCCTTCCCCAAACTAAAATGAAACTTTGTCCTCAAAGTTTAAAAATAAGGGTCAAAAGGAATCTTTAACAAAAATTCTATGGTCTTGCCAAAAGAATAGATGTTAGTTCGATAAAGAACAAGGATAAGAGATTAGAGTTTTCCCATTTATGAAGAGAAGATTGGAGATCATCGATGGAAATTGTGGGAATTGCTTTGTCCTTCCACAATATTGAACCATGAAGCATCCAAAATCCGGAAAACCTAGACAAAAATCACAAACAACCAACAAGAGACGAAAAAGAGCAAGCTTCCTCTCTTCTTTTACATTGTTAGCTCAAAACATCTCTAAAACGGCTTAGTTTTTGTTAACCGAGTACAAGCTATACTCGCCCCCGAATTAATTTGTCCTTGGGGAAGCAAAGAAAATAGGAAAATGAAAAGAAAATAAAAGGATAAGCATGGGGTGCCTCCCACGAAGCGCTTGTTTATTATAGAGTCCCCTTCGCTTGACTCTTTCCCCAAACTAGGTTCTTATGGTGGATAATAGCAATGGTGAAGAAAATCCAAGAGGTGACAACCTCCCCAAACTAAGGATGAAAGATATACCAAAGCATTTATGATTCCATGTTCATAAAACTTTTTAGAAAAGATTTTCAAGATTGAAAATGCGAACCCAGAAAATGCTTTGGTAACATGAAAGTCCATTAAGGGTGGGTGGAGAGGGTCAAAAACATCAAGAGTCAAAAGAGCTTTAGATGGAGCTAACTCTTTTGAACTCTTGTTCTGAAAAGCATCATTCTCAAAATGAGAAATCCCCGGGTCAAAAATCTTTCCCTGAATGTTCATGGGGAATATCATATCCACAAGATTAAAATCCTCATAAAACACATAATCATTCCCGACATAAGAGGTAGTCTCCAAATGGTCAAGTATTTCAATGTCGGGATGAAAAACTTGTAACTCTTTCTTTTTCTCAGGTTCAACTTTTGTTTCAAAAACCTCTTTTGTCACTTTCTTTCAAAGGGATTAGGGATTTTTTTAAAATTTTTTTATTAATTTTTATTATTTTTTAGAAAAGAATCTTCACTTATTTTATCATTCATTTCAAAGAAATTTTCATCTTCAAGTAAACCATCTAGGAAGGCAATTTCCTCTTCCTTATCATCATGAATCCCCAAACTATTTTCATTATTACTTTTAAAAACTTCATGATTAACCTCAACATTATCTTTTTCAACCTCACTTGTTGCCCATTTTCTAGCAAAATTCCCAATTGGGGCAAAGAAAGACACAATGGTTTTAACATCAATCTTAGGAGAAAGTATGCTAGATGCCTCATTAGAAATGATTTCCTCGTCATCTTCAAAAAGAGGGTTCAAATAACTCTTAAGAGTTTCCTCCTTAAGAATTGACTCGTCATTTCTAGAGGGAAAGTCATCTTGTTTCTCAAAGAGAGGATTTGAAAAAGTCTTGAAGCTTTGAAAATCATCACAAGAAGGAAAATCACAATCTTTTCCAATTTTGGACTCTCTTGGGATTGGAATGAGAATCTCTTTGTCTAATTCTTTGTTTGGAACAAAATTAAGACCCTCATTCCCCATTGTGAAAGAGTCCTCAGAATTATTGTTTGGAAAAATATGTGAAATTGCACTTATGGAAGCTTTTTCCGGAGAATGAATAACTCTTCCTTGGCTAGTGATTTTACACTTATCTAAATTTGCAAAACAAGCCCTTCTTCTAGCAACTGGGTCAGAAATTCCCTTAAGTTCTTCCTTTTGTTTAATAATATCCCCCAGAAGAGATTCAAAATCATCAACAATAGCAGATGTTGTGGAATCATCATTACTTTCAGGTTCACAAACATCTTTGACCTGGTCATCATAAGCATTCATCATATGGATTGACTCATTTAAACTTGACTACCTCTGATTAAGAAACTATTCTTTCCAAGCCATCCCTAATCACTAACTCTTCCCTAACACAATTGAAGACCCGTGCGGTTCTTAAGAAAGGTCTACCAAGTATCAAAGGAACACGAGGGTCTGAAACAAAGTCTAGAATCACAAAATCGACCGGGAAATAGAATTTTCCGACCTTCACGAACACATTTTCGGCTATCCAAGAGGTTTTAAGGAAATTGTTCGGTCGGCTTAATTCCTAGAACCATTTTAGTACTTGTAAGTCAGGAAGTCCAAGTTTTTCTTCAAATAGACAAGTCATGAGATTGAACTTGCACCTAAAATCCGCTAGAGCCAAGTGTTTTATCAACTCCCAAAACCACAAGGAATGAGAAATCGACCCGGGTCACCAATCTTTTCGGAAGCTTTTGAGAATGACCGCGGAACAATTAGCATTTCATGATGTCTTTGCTAGTTTCAATCAACTGTCTTTGTTTGTCACAAGCTTTTTAACATCTCTGTAACTTAGCATTAAAATCCAAGCATCAGCCAAAGTAATGTCCACCTGAATCTTTTGAACATTTCAAAACTTTTGAATTTGCACTTTATCATTCGAATCTTTCTTTTCACGCTCTAAACCCTAGAAGGATATGGAATACGGTCTCTCTAGAAGATTCTTTTGATGATGGAGAATTATTAAACTGGAGCAGCCGAAGCTCAGGAGAAATTGGGACTGCTCACCGATTAACCGGATCTTGAGATTTTTGGATAACCGGAGGTTGGATGTTTTTGGTGCTCGTAGCACCTTATCCTTGGTCACCTCGGTTTCCTTTCAGTCAAAGGTTCATTAACATCATAGAAGAGTGGTGGAAATGGTTGAACAGGTGTGTAAGACAGTCCCACTTCGAGTCGTAATGGCTCTATCCTTCACCCCTTGGGTTTGTCATTGGTAGAACCGGGAAAAGTGGTAGGAACCATAGAATAGAAGTTGAAGTAGAAGGCTGACTTTGATTTTGGAATGAAACACTCAAACATGTTTTGCAAATAGTTTTGGAATTCATTTTGTTGATTTCACGAAAAGATTATGTTGATTATCAACTCACTTCTTGAATTACCTTTTAAAGAAGTTGATTTTGGATTTGTAAAGTAGCATGAAACTTCACTCCTAATTTCACTATCAAATTTGTGATATGATTTCCTCATACCCTCATACTACCCCCGTGGTTTCTTGAAATAATCAATTGATAGCAAGCACAATTTGAGAATTGTGGGTGAACTTATTATGGTAGGTCCATTTTATGAGGATAATCCCTGAATGGATGGTTTACTTTGTTAAAGCAAACCAGGTGGATGAGTATGGTTTGCTAAATTGGGAGGACGGTACCCGGAATTTCCATTTTGAACAAAATTACCAACCGAAGCGGTTTGTTGAAATTGTTTTGGAAATTAATCAAAAAAACGGGCTTCGTAACCTCCTCTATCATAGGAGCACATATTAAAGCAATGAATGTTACACAAGTGGTACACCATTTCCTCAACCGCTTTGATCGGAACGGGAGTAGGCACAAAAGCTTTCATCATGTTTTTCATCCTCATTCATTTCATTCCTAAAGGTTAAGGTCATCTTATCCTCTAATGCTGCTGCCATTTTGTTGAAACTCAAAGTTAGATGATGAATTAGAAGAAGGAGGAGCATTCGAAACTCACCCGCATCACGGCGATCCCCGTGTACATCTAAACTTTGGCTTTGTTCTCTATGATTGAGTAACCCTTCGTTTGACATTGCGTAGAGACAATTGCCTTCCGGCACAGAATTAAGAGAATCTTGGTCATATAGAGCTCAAAGAATTATAGTATGATATCTAATTGTGCATGAGATGAAAAACCATGTGAAGGACACATCCTAAAAGTTCCCTTGAAACGCTCCCAAGCTTCGGAGAAAGAAACTGAGCAATTTGACCGAAAATTCGTAATTTCGATCCGAAGATTGGTGGTCTTTGATGGTGGGGAAAAAGAAATGATGAACTTAGAAACTAATTCACCCATGAGTAAGGTATTTGGGGGTTCATTTTCTAAGCCACGTTTGGCTACCCCATCTAGAGAAAATGAAAAGAAGAAGAAGTTAGTATGGTGTGTTAGGCACATCCGGTACCTTTGGTTTTTCTTAATGCTCTCAAAATGTCGATTATGAGCATGAGGCTCCTCATCATTACTCCTCGAAAGAAATTCGGATTTCGACCAAATTAAATGAGTGGAGGATTTGAGTTCCAGTTTGAGCATTAATTAATCGGTACAACTATAGCCACTTTCAAACCCACCCGGTGGGAGCTTGGAGTTCTCGGCCATAGGTCGGTCGACGGCCATTGAATCGGATCCAAAATTGAGAGGGATTGCCTCTTGTCGGTGTCGGATCGTCGACTATTACGTCCTTCTTGGAATAGTATATTCCAAGAGGAGCGAGTGCGTCATCACTAGGAAAATAAGAGAAAGAAGAATTTGAGATTAAGAAGATTATTTTTGGGGAGAATTAAATTTTTTAGTTTTTAATAAGAATGAAAACAAAAATATTTTTGGTAATCGATATTACAAGCTTCACGATAAGTCTCTAAGAATACGCACAAGTGAGCGGAAAAGCTTAGCGAGCCGCAATGACTGCTTAGAGAATAGCTATCACTTTCCTTAAATGCTCACCTTTATAGTTTTGGACTCTAAAGGTCCTCGTACCTCGCAAGTACTGTCACCGATTGTTTTTGTTGTTTTTTGGAATGGTTTAAGATGGATATCTAGTATCCAAATGTTTATTAATATTTTTTTACTTAATTCGATAGGAATCGAATTAATGAACTTTTTATATTTTTATAGAAAAATAGCAAAATAACTTCCAAAGGAAGGATCTTCAAAACTCTACTCACGAAATACACTCTTCAACCATCGTTCACGAGTTCCCCGCAGCGCGCAAAAATTGGTTTTAAGTCAAATATATATACCAATAGTAATAATCCCGTAAGAATTCTTTCCAAAATACTTCTCAATAAGTGGAGAAAATATAAGGTAAAAATCTCACAAAAGAAAACACAATTCGTATATTTTTATCCGGGAAGTATTGTACAACTCGGGTCGTGTCCCAACGAAATCGTGAATTGAGAATTTGGAATATTCGGATTCGAGCTTAGAATGATAAAGGATATTTGATTTGTTGATTATACTACAAATGTAATAGCAAGGATTAAAGAAACAATGAAATAGCACGAAAATTAAATGCACAAAATGTATTAAACGCGAGCTAAAACTGAAATTTAAAAACTAAAACACAACTTTTAACAAATTTAATATCTAAAAATCACAAATTTAAAATGAAAAATTTTAGGAAAAAAAAAGGAATTAGTATTTTATGTTTTTTGAATTTTTATGAATTTTCATAAAATTAATGATTTATCAAAATAAACTTTTTCTAAAAATTAACACTAAAATTTTCTTTTATTTTACAAAAAACTATATTTAAAATGAAAATTAAATGCAAAAAGAATTTAATTTTTCAAACTATTTTTCTATGTTTTATGATTCACTCTAAGAAAAATGAATTTATCTAAATTCAATTTAATTCCTAGAAAATACAAATTTAATGAGAAAAATATGGAAAAATGATTTTTATAAACTATAAAGGTGCAGAAAGTTATAAAAAATAAAAGCCCTAATTTCTACTTTTTATTTTTCAACTAATTGGATTTATTAAAAATTTAACCTAATTTCTATTAATACTTTTAATAATAAAAAGGAAATTAAAAGAAAATAGAAAAGACAGGGTAGAAAGTGATAAAAAGGAAAGTATAGGGTAGGCGGGCTAAGTTCTAGAAATTTACAATCTAATGTAAACGGGTAACCCTGAGGTTTAAGAAAATAACAAAACAGACCCTAGCTTATTTACTGTTTTTGGCTTATTAAATTTTGAGAATTAGCAAAAACTTAAAACTACAAAGTTGCTTATTAGTTTACTCTAAACAACTTTAACAAAGGCTCTTTGGACTTTTGATCTAAGAATAAGCTGAAAAATAAGCTGCAAGTCACTGTTTACAGAAAGTATGTATTTAAAGAGTATTTTGGATTTTGGCTTATTATGAGCTTAATATTTGATGAAAATTAAAACTAAAAGAAACTTATTCTAGTTTAAGATGTGTATTAAGGGTTTCTAAACTAATATTACCCTAGTGTTAACAATATTAGAAAGAAAATGAAGCTGAAAAAATGCAAAGTTTAATGAAATTGATTTTAAAGCTTATTTCACTTAAGCTAAATGCTTATTATTTGGACCTTAAATGCTGAACTCTTGAAAATAAGCTAACCTAGTAGAGTGAGTTTCATTTAGGTAAAAGGATTTATGAAACTTAACAAGGAAATGAGAAAGAATTCAAAGTGAAAAATGAAAGAATTGTGCTAATATGCAATGCTTGCTGGTGCAATTGGCATACAACTAAAATCTGATGCAATGTGCTTTGCTGATGCAACAAGTTGCAATCTTCTCAAAACAGAGTTAAATTTTTAGGACTACTCTTTTACCTATTGGAATCTAAACAGAGAGACAACAAAACTTATCTTAAAAATGCTTTCATAGACCTAAAACCTAAACTTTTCTTTTTTAGTTTTAAAGGCCCCGGGTGCTGAATGATAGTATTTAACCCCTAACTTTTGTAAAATTAAAACTCACCTTTAAAACTTGTTCTAAATTAGTTATGTAACCCACTCAACTAAAACAGAAAGGTTTGACATGTTCCTTTGGACTTTTGTAGTCAATGGTAGCTAATCAAAACACACCTTTAACGTTTTTGTCAAACCTTATTTGCACCTAAACCTTTTTAAACATTAAAACTTATAGAACTCTTATTATCTACTTATGCTAGGTTTAACCTACATGTGAGTATTAAGACGTTAAAAAATAACTAGTTATTAAGAGCAGGGGGGGGGGGGGAAATTAGCAAGTTATTCCTATGAGACTATGACTACTTATATTGACAGAAAAACTTACAGTGACCTTTTACTAGTTTAATTGCTAAAATAGACTGAAAACAAATTACAAGTATAAATAAGCTAAGTAAAACCTTATGAACGGATTTAAATGAAAACTTAAGGAACATAAGCAAAATTGATATAAGCTAGAATATGGATTAAATGAAATAAAAGCAAATTGACCTGAAAATTTTGGAGTTCAGAACTAGAGCTACTCTAGATGAGTGAGTAGCCGCTTAAAAGTGTAAAAAAAACTCCCTAATGGCACCTCTGCCTCTTAGACTCCTGCATAAGCTGGTTATTGTTAATTGAGCTTATTTCCTCTTGTTCCTTCCCAAATTGAGCTTATAAGCTTCTCAAGTATCCCATGATTTGAAAAGTTAGTATTGAGTAAAATGGAAAATCTATTGTTTACGACAGAAATTGATCTAAATTTGAGCTTATTAGAAGTAATAAGCTAATTTGAGCTTATTTAAAGCTTATTGGATGAATTTAGCTTCAAATTGAAAGATAAAAGAGTATTAACTGTGTAAATTGACTTTTATTAATGAATTAAAGAAGTACAAGTGAAAAGGAATGATTACAAGAGCTTAAAAGCTTAATTGCTTGAATTGAAAACTTAAATTGCTTAAAAACGAAAATTACAAAGTAAAAGTTTTTAACAGAAAAATTCACACTGAAAAATGAACTCCTAGGCTTCTATTTATAGAGAAGAGGTGAGGAGAGGGAAGAATTTCTAGAGAGTTCCTTTGAATCACAGCCGTTTGATCATTTGAGCTTATTTGTGCCGTTGGATGGGATTAGGAGGTGTCCTGGCCAATGAAGGCTTGCCACGTGTTGGATTGTGAGTGGTGAACGATATTTATAAGGGAAAAGGGAGCGGGGTTGGGTTAATTCACGTTTTGGGTTGTGTAGGTTTTGGGCGGGAAAATCAGTTAGAAGTTTGTTGGGTGGTTACGAAATAAGCGGGGTGTTGGTTTGAAAGTTTGAGATAATGACACAACTCGTCCTTGTAGTTGTCTCCGCCCTTTTCTAGTTATAAAAGAGTTTGGATAATGGCAGAACTAGTCCCTTTCTTTGCTAGCCGCCCCTTTTAGTTATAAACCAAGTTTCAAATTGGCAGAATGAGTCCTTGTGGTTCCTTTGCTCTTCTTTCTCTTTATAAATCACTTTTCTCTTTTGGCAACTTTGGCCCCTTGATCTTTAACACTTCCAATTAGCCCTTGATTCTTTGAATACTTGACATTCTTGGCCCTTTGACTTGTAATTTAGGCTTTTGACTTCCTTTATTCCTTTCTTTG
>BQNB010109214.1:8860-22800 GCA_026074375.1 Tanacetum coccineum | reverse complement strand
TCTTTTATTTGGATACGGCGTATTGGTGAAATTTCAACAATCTTCAAATGTCTTCATTTTAGCTCTAAATTATGCGCCTTTTAGCTTGTCTTCACAAAACACTCCTGAATTACTACATTTATCAACTTTAAAGCAATTAAGTACCAAATAATGCAATAATTATATAAAAGTGGGCAAAATAGATGGGATAAATGATATAATAAAGTGACGTTATTTGATGTCATCAGACATCTTCAATCATTTCATTAATTTCATTTTGATGTTGAGCCCGTGTTGCTTTGATTGAGTTAAAAAGCTTTTGAAATTCAAGTTTAATATTTTCTCGTTCTTTAACAATGGACTCAACTTGATGTTTTAGCAACACGTTCTGATCATGCAATGTAGACAACTTTGCTTTCCAAGAGACATCATAATCTATTTTGTCTTTTTGATGTTGTAATTTGAGTTCAAAATCAATACTTTGAGCTTGTGATCTTTGAAAATCGTTTTTAAGAATTTTGATTCTTTTGAGCAAATTGACTTGGATATCTCTTGAATCACTTGCACTTTTCTCAAGTTCAACTTTTAACAACTCATGTTTTTGTTGTTCTACCGAAGCAACACATAATTTCGGATTTCACTTGTCAAAGATGATTCCAAAAGTTGATCAATTTCATTTTCCAAAATATTTTCTATTGGAGATTTGCCATTGACTTTTTTTTCCATTGACACAAAAACATTTAACATTTCCTGCACTTCCTCAATGAGTTCCTCTTTGATTTCACTCAAAGTCTTGTATAAAGATCTTGACATCAGAATGAAACAAAAGGACTTAAATGCAAAAGAAGAATTCTTCAAAAGATGGAAGATTTTGAAGATTTCAGAAGATCTCCTTAAGAAGATAAAGATACATAAGATAATATTATATGTTAGGAAGATATTATTTGTTCTTATCCTTTGTAAACCTAGATATCTCTAGTATATAAAGAGATATCATGCATATGGTTATAGGCATCCAGAAAACATAAAACTCTCCCAATGAGAGTCTAGAAAAACGTGTGTGTGTACACATTTAGTTAGTAGTTAGACTAATAGTTAGTTAATTAGTGTCCAAGGTATAGATTTGGGGCAAGGTGGAAATGTATAGAATAAAAACCTTGTTTGATAATATACTGTTCTTTATATTCCGCTGCATATTTATATTATATGTAAAACATATCCTAGACGAGTCTAAAATGATCTCCACAATTGGTATCAGAGCCATGTGGCTCATGATATCTAGGATCTACAAGGTGTTTTGGTGTCGCATCTATAAAGGAAAAGAGGTATAAATTTTCTGTCTTGGTTATTGTGTCGAATCTGATGATAATAAGGTTTTTTAGCAACCCTAATTCTATAAAACAGGAAGTTTTGTGACAAATAACTTTTCATAGAATGTATGGGAGGAAGTAAGTATATACAAATTGTGACAAACCTAGTGACAGCTTTGTGACACTAAAAAGCATTGTCTGGATACTTAAAAAAGATATCCTTAAACAGTGGTTATAAGTTAGTACTGCCCGTTGATGGTTACTACTGCTGCCAAAGTTGACACACAGTGACAGTTTACTGACACTAAAAGTATGGAGAAGAATGGTTTGGCGACAGCAGGTACAGAAGGTGTTTGGTGATCGCTGTTTAGATTGCTTCATGATTGGGCTGTTCACAGATGGTAAAGCAGGTTGATTGTATGCTGATGTTGGATGTTCGCTGGTGGACCTTGTAACATAGAAGTAGATTTTGGATTTGTTTTGGTGTTTGAGTTTGAAGAAGCAGTTTGGGTTATGACTCACAAGTTTATTTTTGGGACTGAATCTGATAAGGTATAATGAAACCCTAATGCTAAGAATGATTGGTTTATTTTTGGGATTTGTTTTCATGAATAACTTCTTAATATTGCTATTACTTCATGAGTATTAAAACTGTTAGATTTCAAACAAAAGATTAATGCTGCTTAAAGTAGTTAGTGGTTTGTTACTACTGCTAAGGTTGGAAGCAGTTAATACTATTAGTGTTCATGAAGATAATACTGCTAAGGTCTGAGCAGTTAATGCTGCTAGGGTTTCGGACTGCAGACTTAATGCTGCTAGTTGATGTAAGTTTTCTGCATTTTTGCCAACGAAACAAGGAAAAGATTTATGTGTTAGTTATGTTAAGACTGCTCATATATGATTAATGACTGCCTTATATATAATGATGATGCCATCTAGTATGTTAGTGCTGCTAACGTACAGTTAGTGCTGCCAATGGAAGTTTATACTGCCCGTACATGTAAACTTAATACTGTCAAGGTACGTTAATGCTGTCAATGTTAAGTTTCTGTTGCTTGATTGTTACTACTGTCATGTTTAAGGAGTTGATACTGCTAGCGTTAAAAAGCAGTTAAGTTAATACTGCTTGAGTTAAAAGAGTTAAAACTGTTAATCCTATCAGATATCAGACAGTATGTGGTTTAGTGATATCGGATGACACACACAGGAAGTTTTGGTTTTAAACGTTTTTAAAAGTTTCAAAGGCTCGTATAGGTATCTAATGGATTAATTGGTTACGAAGACGATTGTTTATCACTTATTTAAAGGTGAAGTGGAATTACTTGGGTACGTGTTCTTATCATATCTCAAATGGCTTACAACATTTGGAGGTAACTTGTTTGATTTTTGAATGTTGTGACAAAGACTTGTCAAATCTAGCAATAGGTCTTTGCTATCACTATAAGGAGTTACGTTGTTGTGCTTAGTGTCTCATAGAAAATGAGGATTTTGACAAAGAGGTTGCAATCTACTTATATTTCACAGATTTATTTATAAGTTTGATGTTACGTGGTCTTAGTTCAAGATATAAAGACACAAAGTTTGGGGAATATCTACTTTCAGCATCAAGTTTGTTATACTTAGTTTTCTTCATCAGTGATCATTACATAGAGCCTACAAAATTGAAGATTTAAGAGATGGTTAACGTATGGGTTTCAGGGGAAGCTTATTTACAAAACGCGTCAAGTGATCACTGCATATCTATTCCTAATATATCTCATGCATATCACTTTAGCAGTACTAACTATATAACTAACAGTACTAATAAACTGATAGCACTAATATTTTGTACTAGAAACACTAACTATTACACTAGCAACACTAATGACTTAGACAGTTTTCTCTAATCTTCAGCAGCAGCACAAACTTGAACCAGCAGCATTAAGTTGTAGAAGGCTCTAATTCCCAACATGTCTTAAGGTCTCAGATATGTCAAACTTAGTATTCACATGCTTCCCTTTGTCAATCGTTTTAAGTTTACTCTTAAGCTCAGAAATTATCATCGAAAGATCTTGATTTTGAACACGAACATCAGCATAAGCATATGTCTTTTGAGTGACATCTTCAAAAATTTCATTAATTTCATTTTGATGTTGAGACCGTGTTGCTTTAATTGAGTTAAAAAGCTTTTGAAATTCAAGTTTAATATTTTCTTGTTCTTTAACAGTAGACTCAACTTGATGTTTTAGCAACACGTTCTCATCATGAAATGTAGACAACTTTGCTTTCCAAGAGACATCACAATCCTATTTCTCTTTTTGATGTTGCAATTTGAGTTCAAAATCCATACTTTGAGCTTGTGATCTTTGAAAATCGTTTTCAAGAATTTTGATTCTTTTGAGCAAATTGGCTTGGATGTCTCTTGAATCACTTGCACTTTTCTCAAGTTCAACTTTTAACAACTCATGTTTTTGTTGTTCTACCGAAGCAACACACAATTTCGGATTTCACTTGTCAAAGATGATTCCAAAAGTTGATCAATTTCATTTTCCAAAATATTTTCTATTGGAGATTTGCCATTGACTTTTTTTTCCATTGACACAAAAACATTTAACATTTCCTGCACTTCCTCAATGAGTTCCTCTTTGATTTCACTCAAAGTCTTGTATAAAGATCTTGACATCGGAATTACATCGGTTTTATAAAACCCTCTTAATTCATTTTGACTATCAGACAACCATCTTCATTCTGTGTCTTGTAAAAAAGTTTTATTAATTCTTGTTTGGAAACTGATAATTGATCTCCCAATGTGTCAATCATTGTTAATAATCGACTCTCTATTGGCATTTTTGGACCTGGTGGTTCCGATGGAACATCTTTAGACATAGAACCATTATCAGAAGTAGAAGGAATTGAAAAATATGTTTGTTCAGCAGAAAGTTCTTGTTGAGGAACAAATGTTTCATAAAGCGCATTCAACTTTTCATAATCAATTTGAATCATTTTGTGCCTCATTTTGTTTCGACTTTCTTCTGCATCCGCTAAAGTTTCCTCTGAATCAGTTGTATGAATTACCAACTTATTGTTATGAATTAAATCACCATCATACATTTTTAGTTGTGCTGCAATGGCTTTCTTAAGACGCACATGATTTGTATAACCCAACCCAGCTTTAAGAAAAGGATCATAAACTTTATTTGGTTTCTTTCCAAGCATGTGAATCGTTTGAAATGACTGACCTATTTTATATACAATTCAATCATGAGAACTTAGTTTCTCTTCGAGATCAAGGATATCATCAAGATACCGATCTTCTCGTTCTTTAAAAGCCTTCTTTTCTAACTGAGTTTCATGTTGAATTATTATTTTTTCATTTTCAACTTTGAGAAAATCATTTTGAACTTTTTCTTTTTCTTTCACAAGTCGGTCAATCGTGTCCTTATCATTCCTTAATTCACGTTCCAATTCATCACATGTTTCTTTGTATGTTGAGTATTGAATTGTTTTTGACTCAAATGTTTTGACCCGATCCTTAAACGGCTCAAGTTCCCGTTGTAGCAAATCTTTTTGCTTTTTAAGCTCATTATTCAAACGTTTTTTATTTTCAGCTTCGCGTTGAACATTATATGCTAGCATTTGTATTTCACGATATTCATCATGAGCAGTTGAATCATGTTCAGATGTCCCTCCATTATTTTCCACAAACGGATCATCAAATATGATATTAGAATCTATTTGATCGACATCCATTGTTTGAATAATAGTTTTACATTTCCTATGACTCACTTGTTCATGAACCTTAGACGAAGCATGCACCTGGCTAACAGCCTTTGCATCATAAGATGGTACAGTCTCAGCGTTTCTCATTACGTGTTGGAGTCGAGCTATTAACATGACTGCTGCAGTTAACTCTTCCAACTCTTCTCCATTTGAAGTGTCAAGCATGAAATCATTATCTTCATTGCTGAGGTTGCTTCCAGCTTCATCTTTCATAGTTAACAACATTTGTTCTCTGAAAAACTTTGAATCATGAACTTTTGGTTTCTAACATTCACAATCATAATGACCTTTCTCATTGTAATTGTAACACTGAACAATTGCTTTGCCTGGAGTACACTTAGTTCGTGGAACACGCTGAATAATCTGATTGCTTTCATCACCTGCATTAAACATTTGAGTTCTGTTTCTCCCTACATTCTTGTTATCATTACCACCATAACTAGCATTCTTGGTTTGTATGTCAACTCGACCATCCTGAACCACAGCTTGATTCCTTGTGTTAGAAAAAATACGAAGACGATTATTGGTGGGTGTAGAGAACTTTTGAGAAATTGCTCGAGTGAGTAACATCATAGCTGTTGTAAGCTTATCCTCTTGAGAATTCGCCTGTAAACTACCATGATATTCATCATCATAATCAACAACTGATGTAGAATGTGTGACATAGTACGATTGTAGAGAATAAGAAGAGTTTGTATGAGAGTGTGATGAAGAAGCATTTGAATGAGACTTTCTTTGCCCTTGATGCTAGAACATGTGGTTCAAATTGCACTAACTGATCATACAACACATCATAAGAGACTGCAGGTCCAGTTTGATTATGACGAACTATGGTAACATATTTGCTCCATTCTGGTTGCAAGCAATGAGAAATTTGTATAGGATTGCCCCGGTATCGGAAGAACATTATGCGATCCATGATGTTTTACAAGTGTTGTTAAACCTTTATGCACTCGAGTCTAAAGATTCCCCTTCTTTTGTTGCAAACTTATCAAACTCATCCATAAGGCGTGAGTGTCTCACATGAGTAGTAATTTCAGATCCATGCATCAACCTTTTGATTCGTTCCCACATTTCTTTAGCATTCTTACATGTGAGGGAAGAAGGAAATGATAGAAGATTGGATCACATTTAAACAAGATTAAACTATGTTAGTGATCAAGATATTTAGAGAAAGAAAGGGGATTTTAGAGAGAGAAAGGAATTTGAAAAATATGTGCAAAGAGGGTTAATTTTCAGCAAGGGGCGGTCCCGGCGGTCCCTTATATATAAGGGGGCCGCCCCTAGACTGACGCTCTGATTTTTGTCTTTTTGTAAGGAAGGTTTATCTGACTTAGCTGGCAGCAGTTTTGGGGGGAAATTTTGAATTTCAAATTTTATGTTTTTAAATAAAACTTATTTTTATTTAATTAAAACTATTTTGTGTATTTTTATAAAAGTCTAGTTTTATAAAAATATGATGGATTAAGAAGAAAAATTATTTTCTTGATCACTAATTAAGTTTAATGATTTGTTTATCCATACCTTGCGTGATTTACGTCAGGTGTAAACCAATGTCTGTCTTGATGCATACTTGAGACGTCGAGAGATGTTGATGCATGTATGCATTGATGATTTGTGATTACGAGTAACTTGCGCACTTTACGTTACGTATTACAAGTTACATGTTTGTCATCACCAAAACATAAAGAGATCGTATAGATTAAATATCGTAATATTTTCACTAACACTTCTGTTATCAAAACAATGATACGAAACCTCTTACGAAACCTTCTGTTATACAAAACAGTGATATGAAACCGCTTACGAAACCTTCTGTTATCAAAACTGTGATACGAAACCTCTTTTCTGATATGAAACCATGAATTTACGAAACCAAAACCAAGATTTTGATACGAAACCTCTGATATACGAAACCACAAAGAATACGAAACCTCTCACAGTATATGAAACCCAACGGTTACCGAAAGCTCAATAATACGAAACCTGTTTTCGTAATTCCCAAAGAAACTCTACTTTCGTAAGATAACAAGAAACCCCTTACTTTCGTGAATTCGTAGCTACGAAACCTAAGAAAACTTACGTATTTGATTTTTAACAGTTTAAAAATGATAAACTCAACGTTATCCCTTCAAATTAACAAGTTTCTATGTTACGAAAGCTAGATTAATCGTTACGAAAGTAATTCTATGTTACGAAAGCTAAGGAATGACTTACGTATGACAGTTTACGAAAGATTTCTACCTTATGAAAGCTTAAAATTGTCCTACGAAAGTAATTTCCCGCCTAAAAACAGTTACCGAAACCTATTTTCTTGTTTACGAAACCTATCAAATCCATTTTTTCGATCAATTTAAGCTCAAAAACATGTAATTTCCGTAAACGAGGTATTAATTCTACAATTTGATAGTTACGAAAGCTAATATATTGCGTTTTAAGATCAAAAACACATCAAATCATAAAACTAAACCATACGAAAGCTACTATTCATCCTTACGAAAGCTAGATCGATCGAAATTCTTGCAATTAGGCTCGATTTGATCACGAAAACTACACTAGATCTCTCTCGGCGATAGATACCACTTGTTAGATGCTATGTTTGCTAAGTAGATACCATACGAAAGCTTAGTAGAATAAAGGAGAGGAGCTAGAGAGTATTTTCATCATTTTCTAAATTTTCATTTCAAAAGAGGAAAATAGAAATGGGAGGGAGAAGTGAGTGTTACAAAGACAAGACATGTATATATACTCCTCCAAGATGAGTATATATACTTATTACAAAACTATTCTATTTTTTCTACACTTAGTCAAACCTTGGTCAACTTTACCAAGATAGACTTTATCACATCAAAACTACTAATAAAGCTATAAACTAAACTAAGACCAATTCATAATAATAATTAACACTTTTTATCGTTTCTAACAATTATCATTTATGATGAAAATCCTGCTGTGACTATGATTGAGAATCATCTCAATCAAAATAAGCATTAGTGTATAAACTCAACACTAATCTCCTTATTAAAATCCGTAAACAGTGAACATGTCTTTAGTTCTTTTAAAGGCCTTTTAGAATGTTCTTTCGATAGCAGTCTAGTGACTTTCACTTAGTTACTATGGTTGTAGGTTCATCTTGCATTCATGCAAGTGCTACAATACATATCATGACATACATAATGAAACATGTTAGCCTCAAAATATTGAGGGTTTGTTTATATATGCATGATCCACAGGAGCCTTATATGATTGATCTCAAGCGTATTCTACGCTATGTTCAGGGGACACTTTATTTCGGTCTACAGTTTTACTCTTCATCTACTACCGCTCTTATTGCTTATTCGGGCTGGGTGTCTGAGTACCCGCCGTTCCACCTCGGGTTATTGTGTATTCTTGGACAATAATCTGCTATCATGGTCTTCGAAGTGTCAGCACTACTCTATTGCGTTCAAGTGTTGAGGCCGAGTATCGTGGTGTGGCAAACTCAGTTGCTGAAACGGATTGGCTTCGTAATTTACTTCGTGAGTTGCATACCCCACTACAGACCGCCAATCTAGTATACTGTGACAATATGAGTGCTATTTACATGTCTACTAATCCCGTACAACATCAACGCACGAAGCATATAAAGATCAACATTCACTTTGTTCGCGACAAAGTTACTAAGGGACATGTTCGGGTTCTCCATGTTCCGTCTCGATATCAATATCCTGATATTTTCACTAAAAGATTGCCTTCCACATCATTTGAAGAGTTTCATTCCAGTTTAAGCGTTCGATCCTCTACCGCTCGAACTGCGGAGGAGTGTCACTACTATAATAGCAGGTCTTTAGCGACGGCTATTTCAGTCGGAAATCCGTCGCTAACAACCGTTTCCGACAGATTTGTTATTGAAATAGTTTGTCGCTGAATCGTGGTCGTTAATTTTTGTCCGTCGGAATTCTGTTGGAAACAGTGACAAAAAACAGTAGTATCTCTTGGAAATCCGTCACAAATCTGTCGAAAAAGCATAGCAGTCGGATATCTGTTAGAATATTTCCAGAATTAGCGACGGAATATTATCCGTCGGAAAAATCTGTCGCCGAACTCCATTTTTCTAGTAGTGTGTTAAACGACATTGTATTTAGCCATGTTGGCCCACTCTTTGTGATTATGGGCTTAACCCATATTAGTTTCCTTGCAAGAATAATCTTGTGTAATTACTCTTATATATCACAAATGTCTGACCACCCCTTTGACCATGCTACAGTGCCAACCACAGTGGGCCAAAAAATTAGCCCACAATCTGGCCCAACTTCTGACCCAAACTAAAAAAAATTACAAAACGCTACAGTGCCAACCAAAGTGGGCCAAAACAATAGCCCATAATCTGGCCCAACATCTGACCCAAAGTAAAAAAAATTAAACATGAGACCCAACACATAAATCCATATAAAAAAACTATTAAAATTTAACCGCCCGAAACAACGCGCGGGACATAAACTCATATAAGGGAAAAAACAAATTATTAAACATGATACCGAAAAAATAAACTCGCAACGTAATTCCATAAAATTATACTTAAAAAAAAGGAAACCCCCGTATAGCCAAAAAAAAAACCCCTTTAAACATGAGGCCCAACACATATGCCAATATAAGAAAAAAAACAAACTATTAAACATGAGACCGAAAAAATAAACCCGCACAAAATTAAAAAAAAACACAATTAATGGCCCGCAAAAACGTGCGAAAAATTAACGCCCCGCAGCAACGCGCGGGTAATCCTGCTTGTTATATATATTCTGGATATGTTTAATGATTATGCAAGGCAATTACAATATTCAATTATCTTAACCTTGTGCATCTTTTTTGATTGCAGACACTACTTCTAGTACTTAGCCCCATATAATAAACACTAAATTCAGTAACCTTGATCAAACCCATGACATATTTCTCTAAAGCTCCCATTAACAAATCAATGTTTACGGAGGATAAATGATTACAAATCAATGCCCATATCGCACTTTAGTAAGAAACCAATTTTTGTGAAAATTTCATTGGATATTAAATATATGTTTTATGACAAAATCTAAGTCGGTAGACACTCTATGTAAGTAGCTAAAATCTTGTTAAAAACAAATCTCGACATCGTCATTTTGTGTTTATGTAAAATAAGCATTCATTTTCTGTTACAACCAATCTAGTTGTCTCTAATCATATACACGTGAAATATTTACTAGTGCAAAATATAATAAAGGGGTAATTGCATATATATATCTGCAAAAGCTTAAAATTGCATATATATTCAACTTAAATTTAAAATTGCATATATATCATTTCAAAAGCCAAAAAATTGTATATATAC
This sequence comes from Tanacetum coccineum, assembly GCA_026074375.1. Classification (NCBI taxonomy): domain Eukaryota; kingdom Viridiplantae; phylum Streptophyta; class Magnoliopsida; order Asterales; family Asteraceae; genus Tanacetum; species Tanacetum coccineum. The sequence continues at coordinate 12,411 of BQNB010109214.1, read as the reverse complement.
CAAACTTAAACTACTAATTGTATATATATCCTTAATAAACTTTTGTAATTGTATATATATGATTTATTAACCTTAATAATTGCATCTATATCCTTTATAAATCTTTAATATGTCTTATCTATCAAAATAATTATTTAAAATAACTATGAACTTTAAATTATGATATTTATATTTTCCAAATAACAAAAGTAACATTGTTTCAAATGTGTGAATGAACTAGATGACAAAAATAATACATCAAAACGATATTTAACATCACAAAGAAAATCACCTTATATCAATATAATATGAATGCATGAAATAAACTCATCAATATATATCATGATTGTTATATATGTATAAAAAATAAAGTATTTTTACAATGAAAGCGTATATTAATAACAACAAGTTTGTAAGTAAAAACAACAATTTAAAAAAAAAATTATAATTATAATTATCATGTATTTTACAGTTGTAAAATTATATTAAATAGTTATTTGTATATATATAACATATTTAAGGTTTAAGAAGGATATATATATATAACTATAAGTTTAAGTTGGATATATATGCAATTTTTGAGCTTTTAAGAGGATATATATCTTATACTATATAAGATAACAATTAGTTCTTTTCAGTTCCAACGATTCCACTACTCTCATCTTTCATTAATTAGGGCGTAACTCAAAAGTTTCAGTTACTTACATCTTCTTCCCCCAATCTTATGATTCAAGTTCATAACTCTATGATTAGTTTAGTCTTTTCATCATCCCATAATCTTCCACGCCCCAAAAAACACACACCCTAAAAAAAACATACGCAATCGATTGATCCCCAAACTCCCTTCCCACCACACAACGAGATCAAAACAATGATCATTTTAATTATACCTTAATCTTTTTTTGTGATTTCGTGTTTTTTTTTTCTTCAGGAAAGCCTATGAGTTATCAGGTTGTGTTGGAAGATTCATAGCAAACGAAAAAATCATTAGGTTTGAAATTAAGGTTTATGTGAGAATTGGGGGGTTTTGTTAGTTTTGTTTTTTGGGATAATTAATTGCAGGTTACTTTGCTTTTGCAAGTTTCGATTTTTTTTTTCTTTTTTTTTTGATTTGAATTTTTTAGGGTCTGTCAATCAAGGTTAGTTGTTGTGGAACTTAAGGTTAGGCGAACTGGCACATGTAAGAGTACAAGGTTAGTTTTCCTTCAATGATGACAAAAGTGGTGAAACAAAATTTATGTTTTAATATGCAGGATCTGGAAGGCGCAAAGCTGGACGACGCGAATTTTCTTGGAGCAATTAGATGACCATGAACTGATTCTAAGAGTCAGATAAGAATGCTTTTCTGTTTTTATTTCCATGCTTTTTTGTATTAGTTGATTTTTATTTCATGATGGTCGATGCAATGATTAAAATAGGTCACCAGGGATGTGGGAAATATGGTAACGCGAGACAGAATCGCGCCTCCTCACCTCTCTGCCTCGCGCCTTGGAACATTCAAATTGGTTTATACATTCAGAGGAATTACCTACCCACACACTTCCTCTCCCCCCCCCCCCCCCCCACTCCCCCCCTCCCCCCCCCCCACTTCCCCCCCCCCCCCCCCCCCCCCCTCCCCCCCACCCCCCGCCCCCCCCCCCACCACACTCCCAACTCACTCCCCTCCACCCCCCACCCCCCCCCCCCCCCCCACGATTTACTATTCATATCTCATATTTCGTGGTTCCCCGGCTTTGCTAGCAAAATTGATAAACGGGTTATGGTGTTGTTGCTATAATTTTTTCCTTACCTTTCTGCTTAAGAATGATGTAAGCCCGAATGAAAACGGTGCTCATGTAAATGTGTAATATTTTTGCAGTGATGAAAAGTATATGTAATTTCTGAAAACACCTCTTTTAGACCATCAAGCAGTATCTAAATCTTTCACGTAATATTTGCCAACTATACCATTGCGGGAAGTCCCACAAAGTTCTTTTGGATATTGTTCAAGGTAACATTCAAACATCTGCTGTCATAAACCTCTTTAAAGGTTTATAAACTTGCCATGTCAACTACCAACCCGTAAACCTTTTAAAAGGCTTACAAATGAAATAAATGTTAAATTATTATTAATAAGTTGCCCACATTTGACTGCGATGAAAAGCTCTATAAACTTGATCTTAATAAATCCCATGTCTTCGTACACCTACCTGGCTAATTTATAGGCCAATCCATTTTTTATTAATTTTTTGATAGATGTCATTTTACATTTAAAAGATGGGTTTAAAAAAAGGATATTAAGGTTTTCTACTGCTGATAACAGGAGGGTTTGATTACATCCATCTGCTATATCAGTTGCATATTATGATGATAATGAGGATTATGATCCAATATTTACCAAACCTAATAGATGATGACGTGGAGACTCCTTGGTCAAAAGGATGATCACATGGGCCGAAGTACTGTGTCAAACAAACACGTGGGGCCGAGCTATGCTGCGTCTCAGAGTTAGCATTTCGTTTAAATGTTCAAAGGTATGCATTTACATAACTGTTTGTTCAAAAAGGAGTTTTGGACTTTTAGACACATGTTTTCTCTATAGGAATAGGTTTCCTTATAGTTTACCAAGTACTAGGAGTGAGCATGGTTCGGTTTGGTCCGGTTTTTGTGTAAAACCGAAACCGAACCGAAAAATTTCGGTTTTTGAGTTTTAGAAACCATTCGGTTTCGGTTTGGTATCGGTTTGGTTTTTCGGTTGTCGGTTTATTTTCGGTTTGGTTTTTCGGTTTTTTCGGTTTCTATACGATTTATCGAGCTTGCTTTTACAAAGTTGATTTGGAATATACCATAAACCAACACCTAAAAAGCTTTAAAGAAACAATACAAATAACGAGAAACCAAAAACACAACAATGACAATAAGAAACAAATGACCATATATAATCCTAAAAAATTGTTTATGTGTTATAAAGCAACACAATAAGAACGATAAAAACCTAATAAACACAAAAAAAAACTCTAAAAGAGAACTTATTATGTGTCCTTAATGGCATATTCAAGAAGCATATGAAACAAATAGTAGGTACTCAACATGATATAGTTAATCTAGCGGAGCATATTCATCGTCTCTTAGCTTCGATCAAAACTTATTTTTGTTTCCATATTTATAAAAATCGGTTCGGTTTATATTGGTTTTTATTAATGCTAAAACCGAACCGAACCAAAAACTTAGGTTTTTTCAAAATCTGAAAACCGAACCATTAGTTTTTCAATCGGTTTCGGCTTTCTAGGTTTCGGTTCTTCGGTTTTTTTCGGTTTAGGTTCGGTTTTTCGGTTTCCTGCACACCCCTACCAAGTACTAATTCTGGATATTTGCATTTTACAAATACAAGATCTTCAATCCCAAAATGCAGTTCCAAACACCCTCTAAGTTATAAATATGAGTCATATTATTGTTGTTGCATTTTATTACATGAATTTTTGGATAAGTGTCATAATAGAGATGCATTTGGATACGTAAGATGTTTAATCATATAGACCAATGGAGTTGTATGAAAACTGGGGTTGTGCATTCTTGCTTATTGTCAGCCTAAA
>BQNB010109213.1:0-22800 GCA_026074375.1 Tanacetum coccineum | reverse complement strand
AGAATCAACATCAATACAATCTGTTAAGCTAGAGTTTGTATGATTTCTGTGGTATTCACATGTTATTGATGCAGAATGGAATGGCCATTCATATGCTAACAGAGAAGAAATATCCTTTAAGCCAAGAGATGATGTCCAAGATGTTGAAGAAGAGATTAAAGGTTGATCATGAGAGTGCACAGGCATTTGAACTCCTCAGGTTTATAAGATCTCAAGTGCAGAAGTGACAGAATTGTTTGAAAGAATCATCAGCAGAGGAAGAAGACTAGAAGAGTTTATTCAGAAGAAACTTGATGATTTGAAGGACAATCACAAGTTTAGGGGAGGATTGTTAGGAATAAATCTTCATATGACTTAATACTGCCAACAGTACTAAAGGAGTTAGTACTGCCAGTACAAAGTTAGTACTGCCAATGTTACTTAATACTGCTAGTAGAAGGAGTTAGTACTGCTAAATAGTCAAAGCTGCTGAACTGAAGATAAGAATGCATGGAGTCTATTTCGGAATGTTTATATTTGAATTGTAACTGAACCTAAATGATAGGCTGATATCTTTGTAAAGGGCTCCTTGTATTTCTATAAAAGGAGATCCTAAGTTTTAGAATAGATATACTTTTCAATTGATAGAAACACTTAGAGAGAAAATTTGTAATAGCTTCAAGGTTTGTAACCCCAGTACTTCAAGAGTACTCGTATTATCTCAATAATATTGAAGCAGTGTGTTTTGTGTTCATTGTCTGTTTTAGTCATTACTGTTCCATTAATATACTACTCTAGAGTATCAAAGTGTAGATTCCGCATACACTTTGGTATACATACAAAGTCTCAATCTTTGTTATTTTGGATTCTTCCAAGGTAACAAACTCTTTACTACGTAAAGAATCGATCAAGGCGTGGGATCAACAAGTGGTATCAGAGCCTGTGCTTTGAGAAACTTTGATCTAGGGAAAATGGAGTTAGAAAATTCACAGAACAATGCGTTGGCAAAGCTTCCCATGCTCAAACTAGGAGAGTATGAGATGTGGGAAATCAGAATCAAGCAGTACTTTCAGATCCAAGATTATGCATTATGGGAGGTAATAGAAAATGGAAACTCGTGGGTACCTATTCCTGTTACAACACCAGAATCTGGTCCATCAACAGTATTGAAGATGACTGTGCCCTCTACTACTGAAGAAAAGATTTGCAAGAAGAATGATGTCAAAGCCAGAAGTCTTCTCCTCATGGCACTCCCAAATGAACATCAGCTTACTTTTAACCAGTATGTTGATGCTCAATCTATGTTTGTTTCTATAAGCGCACTATGGAGGAAATGAATGCACAAAGAAGACCAAAAGGCCTTACGAAGCAACCATAATGAAAAATTTAATGATACAAGTCTCAAATCATTGACTCTATCTTTACAGGCTTCAAAGCTTGTTAGTGAAGATTGGTAATACTTGTGTAGAAAACTCCTCCAGAAGATCTCAATGTTAAGTTTTATTGAGAATCTTCCTTCAGAAAGGGATACACATGTGGTAGTCTGGGATGAACAAACACGACTTTTGATACTATGGACTTTGATGATTTAGTACAACACTTTTTAAAAATGTTAAATAAAAGTAAGAGAATTACTGCTGCTGGCGGCTAAGCCACAATGATGATAAGAACATTGGCATCTAACCACTTCCAGTCCAAGCATACTAATGCTATTAAACAGTAAACACTGGAGATAGTAACTAAGGCAACACCAAGGTTAATACTGTAGTACTAGAACTAGTACTGCTATTTTTAGTGATGCCATATTTAATGCATTCTTGTCCACTGATCAACTTCAAGGGTCTTAATTAGTTCATGAAGATCATGAGCAACTTCAATGATGAGAATTGGAAAATGGATCTAAAGTGGAAAATGCACTACTAAGCATTGAGGGCAAGAAAGTTCTACCACAGAAACTGAAGTAAGATCATCATTGATGAAGTAGTACTGCTAGATATGATAAATCAAAGTAGAATGTTTCAACAGTCATAAATGGGAACATTTGCTAGGAATGCAGAGCAAAACGCAAAAGCCAAAGACAACAGAAATTGGAATCAAGGAAGCTCATCCAAGGCAGTAAGGATTGAAGATGCTTCTGAAAAGGCAATGTGTGCTATAGATGGTGCTGGATTTGATTGGAGTGACATGGCAGAGGATGAAATTCAAGCAAACATGGCTCTCATGGCATTCACAGATTCTGAGGTATCAAATGATAAATCTTGTTCTAAATCTTGTTTGCAAAATTATGAAGCTCTAAAGAAACAGAAATGGCTGATTTACTTGTTAAATTAGATGATACTGGTTTTAAAGCAGCTACATATAAAAGAGGTTTATCAATTTTAGAAGCACAAGTAGTTAAATATAAAGAATCTGAAGTTCTCTTTTCTGAGGAAATTGCTTTGCTTAAAAGAAGTGTAGGACATAAAGAATATCTAATGGGATTACTTAAGACTGAACTTGAAAAGGTTAAGGAAGAAAAGGAGGGGTTTGAGTTTAAAATTGCAAAGTTTGAAAAATCATCAAAAGACTTAGATCAGTTGTTAGCAAGTCAGATAACTGACAAAAGCAAAAAGGGATTTGGCTACAATGTTGTCCCCTCACCTCATCCTTTGATTCTAAATAGAACTCACACCTTTTTTTTTATTCTTTTTTTTTTTTAAATAGAACTTATCCTTATCAGGTAACCTTGAAGAATTCAAACAACCTGAGGTAAATGAGTATAGTTCTAGGGATTCAAGTTTAAAGCCAACCACTATTTGTGATAGAGAGGTAGATAATTCTAAGGAGTCTTCACTTAAGGTAGATAAAGATTGGAAAGAAAAGTTTTTCTATCCTGCTAATCATGCTAGGGAAGTAGAACCTAAACAAGCTAGAGAGAATAATGATGCTCCAATTATTGAAGATTGGGTGTCAGATGATGAGGAAGAAGTTGAGGTTATCCCTAAGGTAGAAAAGAAAACTGCTATACCTACTGCTACTAAGAAAGAGTCAGTTAAACCTGAAAAACCAATTAGAAGGTCAATTAGGTATGCATAGATGTACAAGTCACATGGACTAAGGGGGAACCAAAGGAATTGAATGGACAAAAATCCAAATCATTTAGATGTAACTTTGTCTTTAACACAAGGGCAATGTTTTATATCTGTGGACTTTGATCACATTTAATACAGTTGTCCTAATCTTTACAAACATATGGTTTCCAAGAGCATCTTAATGAAGACATGGCCTAAAAAACAGACAATAACAAAGCCTGTTAATATCGTTAGTCTTTAACACTGTCAGACCTTTTAGTAACACTTAGGGTATTAATACAGGCTATGCCTTCTTATATACTGTTCAACCTAAAATCAACAGTTCTTTATGCTAACCAAAGACACATTTCAAAAATCAAGAACAATCAACTGTTCAAAGGCCCTTTTAAAAAAGAAAACAACGGCATAACAAAAAGGTCTAATAATCAAAATATAAAAATAGGTAGACAACTGGTAATACTGTAAGGCCTAATGTTAATACTAGTCAGGGGCAAGTGGATTTAATGCTGTTAAGTAGCCTCTAGCATGTTGGGTTTGGAGACCTATTCAAACCCAATGGTGCATACACTATTTTTAATCAAATATAAATACATTGATGCACGAGCAGAACCCAAGTCAGTAAATAGGCTTGGGTCCCCAAAATAACTTACATCATAAGTTTTGTGTGAGAGCAATTCACAGCTAAATGATAAGGAATTGTGGATAGTTGTAATGCTCAAGGCACATGTCTGAAACATAGCTCAATCTTTTCAGATTTTAAAGAATTTGATGAAGGTTATTGTTACATTGTGGAGGAGGCAAATGGAGGAAAATTACAGGCAAAGGGTACTATCAAAATAGATAACTTGATTTTGAAAGATGTATACTTTGTCAAAGAGTTGAAGTTTAACCGTTTTAGTGTCTCACAATGTGACAAAAAGAACTATGTTCTTTTTACTGACTCTGAATGTCTTGTTCTATCTCCAAATTTTAAGTTACCTGATGAAAATCAGATACTCCTTAAAATTCCTAGACAGAACAACATGTACAGTTTTGATATGAAAAACATAGTTCCCAAAGATGGTTTAACTTGTCTAGTTGCAAAGGCTACATCTGAGGAATCAATGTTATGGCATAGGAGACTTGGTCATTGTCAATTTTAAAATATTACTAAACTTGTCAAAGAAAATCTTCCTAAGAATTTGTCCTTTAAAAAAGATTTGAGAATTGACCAAACATGATGTTGGCCTTTCTTAAAGGAAAGCAACATTAGAGTCTCTTGTAAGACCAAAAGCCTTTAGCCCATTACTAACCATTGTTTATGCTACACATGGGATCATTTTTGGTCCAACTTTTGGTTAGTATATTAATATGCATAAAAAAAACTTGCTTGGTATGTACTGAAGATTAGAGTAATATTCAAGGGGTTTTCTTTACGAACTAAGATAAAACTAGTGAGATCCCTTAAAAACTTTATCAAAGAGATAGAAAACCTATGTGATGAAGAAAGTTAAGATAATTAGCGAGTTATAATGGACAGAATTTAAAAACATGTGATAGGATGAGTTCTGTAGAGAAAAAGGTATCAAAAGAGAATACAGTGTAGCAAGGACACCTCAACAAAATGGTGTAGCTGAAAGAAAGAATAGGACTCTCATTGAGGCTGCTAGAACAATGTTAGCAGATTCTAAGTTACCTACAACAATATGGCAGGAAGCAGTATCTACTGCTTGCTATGTAACAAAATAGGGTCTTAGGTAGTCAAGCCTCATAACAAGACTCCTTATGAACTCATTAGGGGTATTAAACTACTATAGGCTTCAATGAAGCCATTTGTGAAGTCATGTTACAATTCTCATCCTAGTATAAGTTGGGCAAATGTTGATGGAAAAAGTGATTGAAGGTTTCTTTGTTGGTTATTCCTTAGAGTAGCAAAGCTATTTTAGTATACAACATTAGAACCAGGAAGTAACAGGAAAACTTGCATGTTGAGTATTCTTAGAGAATAAACCTATGTTAGAAGGAAATGGTCCAAAGTGGTTGTTTGATCTTGATTCTCTAACCCAATCAATGAATTATGTACCAGTGGTTGCAGGGACTTTTTCTAATGTTTCTGCAGGTATACAAGGAGTTTCTGAGTCCAGCACATCCTCTCAACAAGATCAAGATTGTATTGTCATGCCAATTTGGAAGGATGCTTCATACTTTGATGATGCTTCACGATCAATCTGTGATGAATGCACAAATACAAATCAAGATGGGACCATGATGATATGGCATCTCAGAATAATGGTACTGCTGATCAACAAGTTAATACTGCCAGTCCAGAAGTTAATACTGGTAGTAGAGAAGTTAGTACTGCTGTTCCTGAAATTAATACTGCTACTCCTGAAGACTTGATGGGACCAATTCCTACAACTGAAGACACACAAGTGGAGGATCAAGAAATTGAATTGGGGAATATTTCACCATCTTATGAAAATAATGAATTTTCTTGCCACTCCGCATACAAGAATTTACAAAGATCATCCAAGTTGATCATCGTGATAGTGTGTGCAGTCGGTCTTTCAACAAGAAGGATGAAAACTTCTTATCTGAACTAGGATTTTCCCTTTGGTGCCATATATTGAAAGGAAAGACACAACCAGGACCTACAAACATGTCCTTTTGCTTGTTTTCCTTTCTTATCTCAAGAGAACCAAAGAGAGTTTCTAAAGGCTCTTAGTAGATCCCTGCATGGGTAGAAAGCAATGCAAGAAAGAACTCCTACATTTCAAACTGCAAAATGTATGGGTTCTCTTATAGACTTGCTAAAAGGTCATAGGGGCTAATTGGTACAAAGGGTCTACAAGAAACAAGAAAGATGAGAGGGGGATAGTCTTATAGAACAAAGCAAGACTTGTTGCCCAAGGGACATACTCAAGAAAGGGCATTGACTAGGATGAAGTATTTGGCTCCATGGCTAGGCATTAAGGCTATAAGAAAATTCCTTGCTTAGTGCTATCTGATATATGGGTTTAACTGTCAACCAAATGGATGTCAAAAGTGCTGTCTTATATGGTCAAATAGAAGAGGAATGTGTATGTATGTCAAACCTCAGGGTTTGAAGATCTGACCCATCCTGAAAAAGTTTACAAAGTTATGAAAGCACTATATGGACTCATCAAGCACCCAGAGGCTGGGATGACACATTGGCCACTTATCTTTTTGCAATGGATTTCAAAAGACAGTTGATCAAACTCTATTCATCAAAAGTCAACAGGGGATATTTTGCTTGTTCAAATCTATGTAGATGAATCATTTTGATCTACCAAGAAAGAACTGTGAAGAATTTGAGAGCCTTATGAAGGATAATTTTCAGATGAGTTCTAGGAGAACTCACCTCTTTTTGGGATTGCAGGTCCAACAGAAGAAAGAAATGCAATATTTATTAGTCAAGATAAATATGTCCATGAAATCCAGAGCCTTTCAACAACACATATGTGAAGTCTGCCTCCACCCCAAAGAACTTGGAAAAGCCCTTGGTTAAAGATGCAGTGCTTAGATTTGATGACATCTTTATAGATCAATGATTGGATCTTTGATGTATCTTACAGCATACTAACCAGACATTAAGTTTGCAGTTTGTGCATGTGGCAAGGTTTCAGGTTCCCTAAAAACTTCCATCTCCTCCAGCATAAAAAAAATTTAGATACCTCAAGGGAACCATCTCTAGGTCTTAGGTATTCTAAGGATTTCCATTGGAGTTAGTTGCTTAAACTTGATTTAGTGACTATGCTGGAGCTACACTTGATAGGAAGTCAACCACTGGAGGTTGTCAATTTTTGGGAAATAGGTTGATTTCTTGGCAATGCAAGAAACAAACTGTGGTTGCCACTTCTATAACTGAAGCTGAATATGTGGCTGCTGCAAGTTGCTGTGGACAGGTTCCTGGATCCAAACAATTTGCTTAATATGGGTACAATTTTATATAACACGGTGAGTTACATGACTATACTAGACTATCTAGTATAATCGAGAATCGCATAGTACAACACTCTAATCACTAAAACATATAGAGATTATGCATCACCTTTATAGAGATTGCAAATACTAAAAAGTTGATATCAAAAGGCTAAAATTGGAGACTCAACTTTAATGGTCGCTGATCTTCTTACAAAAGGTTTTGATGCTGGTAGATTTCAATACTTAGTCTCAAGTATTGGAATGCTCAATCCTACAGGGCCAAAAATCTCTTGTTTTGTTTTGTAAAGTTTGTTAAATTGTTTAGTACTGTTACGTTTTCGTAAATTAAGTACTGCTAGTTACTAATTAGTTACTGCTATTATATATTTAAAACTGTTTGTTAAAACTGTTACTTATAGTTAGTACTGCTGGTTATTTCTATGTATTTTTTGTTAATCCTGTTTGTAACACTTATTACTGTTAAACATGACAAATGGTTAGGTTATGTTTTTCTTGGTTTTAAGCTAACTTTTTCAAGATAAACATTGAAGTGTGAAAGTTGTTACTTCATCATGTATTATTTGCGGGGAGGCAAAATGTTGGTTGTTCTTGAAGTGTATGTTTTGTTCCACACACAATAAATGGTTAGTCATATCACCAGTCTAAATCAGACATCAATAACAGACTATTCCAGAGCAAACGGCTACTGGAAAAGGACTTCCTCAATCCGTTGATAGTTGATAGTTTACTCAAAACTATATGGTCATCAATGCACCATGTTTTTAACAATGAAGCATTGGCTAGTCCAAAGCAAACGGCTATTGGTAAAGACCTCTCAAATCCGTTTATAGTTGATAGTTTACTCAAAACTATATGGTTATCATTGCACCATGTTTTACTAATGAAGCAATGGCTAGTCCAAAGCAAACGGCTATTGGTAAAGACTCATCAAATCCGTTATGGCTAGATAGTTGCCAAAAACAAAACTTTTGTGTGATTTATGTGACTAAAACAAACAGAGAGAAATTGGTGAGTCTCAAAAACAGAAAGATAGCTGTTTGAAAAATAGACAAGAGTGAAAAGTGAGCCAAATGAATTTTGAGAGATTGAAAAGTGAGTCTAAAAAACAAAAGAGAGAATGTTGAAGTTATTCCTTTTTGTCATACAAACCTCTGGAGTTTGTACTAGCATAAGGGGTAGAGAAGTTGTAATACTGCTAGTCGTATTTTAGTACTGCTAAGCCAAATTAATACTGCTGGATACCGATATGTACTGTTTGGGCCTACCAGATATTTTTTCATTAAATAATAGAGCCGGTGAGATAGATTTGCCGCCAGATACCTATGGAATAGAGGTATTAAAACCAATTGGACTTTCGTGGATCAACTATATATACAAATGTTTAAATTCACATCTACCTAATCAAATTTTCTATATTGGTCCCAACAAATATCCCACCTGTTTTCTCTATTAAATTGCAATTAACTTTCTCCAGCCTTCATACTTACATACACGATCATATCCCACTCTATTACTCACAGTTATTCTCATGGCAAGTTTGGATTTTTGTGACAAGCATAACATGGTAGCATTTCTGGAAAAATCTACGGGAAGTGCAGGGTTTCATCAAATAATAGATTTTCTCAATCAAAGTCACATTTCCTATGCACTCACCAAGAAGCCAGAGGTTTGTGTCTCCTTTATCAAACAATTTTGGAGGTCTACTGAGGCTTCTAATGAAGAAAATGGCGAAGTCAAGATAAATGCTATTATAGATGGTCACTCACTGTCTATCACTGAAGGTTCTTTACGGCGACATCTCAAGTTGGCTAATCAAGATGGTATTTACCTCTAATACAACTACAAAGATTCTTTGAAGCAATTGGGCGCTTATGTGATAATAATCATACTACTTCATATAAGTTAACCTTTCAAAAGGTGCCTTTACCTCAATGAGGTTTTCTTAATCAAATATTCAACATATTTAAGACCAAAGAAGACTGCTAGGAGCAGATTAGCAGCAATATTGGCAACTACCATTATATGTTTAGCCACAAATAGGAAATTTATTTTTTCTAGGATGATCTTTGAGCACATGGTGTCTAATATCTCTAGCCCCCATAAGTTTTTGATGTACCCTAGGTTTATTCAGATATGCCTAGATATGCAGAGACACCACCTCTACAACACCACAAAGATATATCCTGTTTCCCATCTATTAAGTGTGAATGTGTTTAGTAGTAGAGGAGAACAACCAAGGGATTTATCAGGACAAGAGGTTGCTTTATTCGCCAAATAAGTAAGCTAATTCCTACACCCTCATTTTACCTTCCAGAATCACATCTTCAACTTCCCCTACACCTATTACTTTCACCTTCGACCGAAACCTACCATGCCCATACACCATCACCTTACTCAACCATCATCTTACACAAACCAACCTACTCAACAATCAACTACTTAACACCTCACCCACACAACCTATCACCACCACAACCTGGTATAGCACAATACCTCCTCCTACACCCCTATGACTCACCTCTCTATATTGTTCACAAATCACATGGAAGTGAGAGGGTAAGTTTTGAAACTACAAGAATGATTGATTTGATTACAACACTTTCTGACAGGATTGGAGTTTTAGAGGCTGATTTGATGAAGACAAAGAAAACCTACAGTTCTGCTTATACTAAGCTTATTCTTAGGGTCAAGAAGCTAGAAGCTCAGATAAAGGTTGGGAAAGCAAGGAGACAGGCTAGGGTTGTTCTTTCAGATACTGATGTTGTTGAAGATGATTCTTCCAAACAGGGGAGGAAGTTCTCTGATGAAGGGGTTTAAGATGTTGAAGGAGTTCAAGAAAAAGCAAGTACTGACACAAACATATTGTACAAGAAGGTTGACGAATCCAACTGAAGTCAATCAAGATCACGAGGGGGCATGAGAAAAGCTAAAGTGATGAGGTTAGTACTGCTAGAGCAAAGAAAGATACTGCTAGTGAGAAGTTCCATAGTTAGTTACTAGCTGAGGTAACATCGTTAGTAACTAGCTGAGGAAACTGTTACCGTATAATCAAGAGGATGCGTGAGAAAAGAATCAAGCAAAGATAAAAGGTAAAGCCAAAATGATAGAGTGAAAGCCCAAGAAGTAAGTCTAATAAAGCAGCTTGGAGGAAAGAAAGGTTTAGTTATGCTGAAGCAAATCAGACATGAAGAGAAAAGGAATAAGGAACAAAGAGGCTCAGATTGCACGAATGATGAATAATGCAAGACATCGATGAAGAGGAAAGAAAAAGAGTTATGGATGAAGCCAAGACTGCTAAGAAGATAGATTATAATGACCCTTTAGTCATTAGATATCATACTCAAAAGATGAAACCAAAGACAGTTGCCCAAGCCAGAAGAAATATGATCAAAATATTATGAAGAAACTCAGGGAACTTCAAGGATCATGAATCAAGGGAATGTCCAACCAAATGAAATTAGGCCAATCTTTGAAAAGGTAAGGGATTTAATAATAATCAAAATATTGACCTATGGATGCAGATCATGGAAGATTGAAAAGAAACATTCTCCTACAAAAGAAAAGGTCACCTGTGAAAAGGTTGTTGGCGGAAAGAGATTGATACACAAGAAGAGTTGCAAGAGCCTATCAAAGACCTGGCAGAAAAGAGCAAGAAGTTCCGTTTCTTTAGAAAAACCACAAAGGAAAGACAAAAGCTAGAAGAAGATGCTGAGAAAGATGAACTCAAAGGATTTTTGGATATAGTACCAAGAGAAGAGGCTCCTATAGAGATTGAATCTATATTTACAAAATTTCCTATTGTGGATTGGAAGACATGTGTTTTGACAAAGACTTTCATGTACTATCAAGTATTCAGAGGAGATGGAAGTTCAAAGAAATATAAGGTATTGAGTGAAATGCTTGAAGACTTTGATAGATTAGATGTAGAAGAATTGTTCAGATTAGTCAAGGAAAGATACAGTACTTCAAGACGAGAAGGATTTAATCTTATGCTTTGGGGAGATCTACATACTTTGTTTGAGCCTGATAAAGATGATGAGATTTGGAGAGATCAGCACGAGTATAATCTTTTAAGCGAGAGATTATGTGATTTTTGTGGTATCCATATTTTGTTGATGGACAATGGAATGGAAATTCATATGTTGATAGAGAAGAAGTATCCTTTAAGCCAAGAGATGTTAACAAAGATGTTAAGTAAAAAATTAGAGGTAGAACATGAGAGCTCACAAGCATTTGAACTCCTCAGGTTTATAAGATCTCAAGTGCATAAGTGACAGAATTGTTTAAAAGAATCATCAGCAGAGGAAGAAGAATAGAAGAGTTTATTCAGAAGAAACATGATGATTTGAAGGACAATCACAAGTTTAGGGAGAATTTGTTAGGAATAAAACTTTCTTATGAGTTTATACTAGGCCAACAGTACTAAAGGGATTAGGTAAACTCAGCAGTAACAAAGTTATACTGCCATTAGTTACTAATACTGCTAGTAAAGCAGTTAGACTGGCTAAATGGTCACAAGCTACTGGAATGAGATAAAATGCATAGAGAATATGTTCGGAATGATATATTGAAATTAACTGAACACGAACCTCAAATGATAGGCTGATATCTTTGTAAAGGGCTCCTTGTATTCTATAAAAGGAGATCCTAAGTTTTAGAATAGATATACTTTTCAATTGATAGAAACACTTAGAGAGTGAATTTGTATACTATCAATGTTGTAACACCCAGTCCTTACAAGAGTACTCGTATTATCTCATAATATTGAAGCATGTTTTTGTGTTCATTGTCAGTTTAGGTCATTACTGTATACCAATACTATACTACGCTAAGTATCAAAGTGTAGATTCGCATACACTTTGATATACATACAAAGTCTCATCTTGTATTTTGAAATTCTTCCAAGGTAACAAACCTCTTACTATGTATAGAATTGATCAAGGGCGTAGAACAACAGGGTAGAAGATCTAGGGAAAGGTAATGATGCGCGTGTTGATGAATGAATGTCAAGGAAATAGCCCTAGTATGGGAGCAATGAATGGGGTTAGAAGAGCTAATGGGAATGTAAGGGGGAACCAAGTGGGGTGCAACCCCGACTTTCCCGAATAGATCATTGCCTAGCACTTAACAAAACTCTAAACCCACCATGTTGCCAGATTAGTAACTTAAAGGGAAATGTTTGGAAATCAGAATGGTAATGTGGTTAATGAGAACGTTCAATGGAACGTTGGGAATGTGATAGTGAATGGCAACCCTGGTAGGTTGTTCATAATAAGGAAATTTTTAAAAAGCGGTGTAACCCTAAGGATAAGATGGTAAGAGGAGAGGTGTTGTAGCCCTCACTCTATGGAATTGTAGAAATGAATCTGTGCATGATATGAGGTTGTAGTATTAACCAAAAGGTGAAATACACTGCTGGTTCATTTGTGAGTAAGTATTAACGTGTGAACTCTCAACCTCACGCTAAGTTGATAAGTTTGCTATTATAATGTCATAGAATACTTTAAGTGTATGACGATACAAGAGTTTAGTCCTGAGTCATGAGAGAAAAGTTAGAATCGAGTTTGGTGTTGGAATCACGCCATGGTCGGGGGCTGGCCCATGCAGCGTATACTGATAGGTTATCAATTAGATAGCTATGTTTATTCCACATTTGGTAACTCTTAAGTATGATGATGAAGTAATGAGTATGGACTTGCTCACAAACCTTAGGATGGTGGCAACAACATAGCCGCAAATACAATGCAAAAAGGCAAAGCAGATTCTGGTGCCCTGACTGATGAGGCTGTTAGGAATGGAACAATTAAGAAGGTTAAAAAAGAAGAGAAATATGGGGGAACCTAGCAAGGATAGAAATGGAAGGGAAGGATAATAAGAGGACCCAAGACTGTGAATGCTTTTGCTACTAACTTGTGAACCCAGTAAGAAGAGAGACTAGGGTACTATGGCCTAAAGAGTGTACCACCTGCAACTCCTACCATGCACCCGATGGACCTTGTCACACATGCTACAACTGTAACTGCCCGGGTCAATAGGCAAAGGAATTACAAGTGTGCCAAGGCATGTAAATCCTTCAATGCAAGAAACCCGCTGTTAGGGCATGTAATGAGTTGTGGGAAGTACCACGCCATGTTAGCCAGTTTATCCGAGAAGGATATGGTACACAGGACCGGGATGAAACTGTCCAAACCAAGTTGTTAGCTAATAACTGAGGGTCAGGTCGAGAAACCAAGGAACCAGCTAGTGGTAGGAGCATCATGTTGGGAGCAGAGTAAGCTCGCCAGATCCGGAACATTAGGACTGGGTATGTTTACTTTGAACAAGCCACATTGCCACTACCCATATATCTTGACTCTGGTGCCCGACTATAGTTATTGTTGTTCCACTACTTCATACCTTTGTATAGGCTTAGCGCCCAACGACTTAGGTTTCAAATATTGAGATTGAAAATAGGCTAGCGTGGCAGACTAGTAGAGATATTGATAAGGTTATTATGGGTTTGCACACTAGAAATCGAGGTAATAACTTTAACATCGACTTAAAACTTTTGGACACGGGAGTTTGATGTGATTATTGTATGGGGCTTGTTTCTAATTTTAAAGCTAAAATAATTTGCCATGAGAAGGTAGTAAGGATACCACTACCGGATGGCAAGGTGCTTAGAGTAGTAGGAGAGAGACCGGATGAGAAAGCAAGATTGTTGATGAGCGCTAAGGATAGTGATACAAAACAAGAAGAGATTGTTATGGTTAGAGATTTTCCTGAAGTATTTCCGGATGATCTACCTGGATTACCGCCTATTCGGGAAATTGAGTTTTGGATTGAGTTAACCCCTGGAGCAACGCCAGTAGCAAAGTCTCCTTATCGTTTGGCACCTTCTGAATTGAAGGAGTTATCGGGACAACTCAAGGAACTCTAAGACAAAGGTTTCATTCGACCAAGTTCATCGCCTTGGGGAGCGCCGATATTATTCGTTAAGAAGAAGGATAGTTCCTTTAGGATGTGTATTGACTATAGAGAATTGAATAAGTTGACTGTTAAGAATCGTTATCCGCTACCTAGGATTGATGATCTATTTGACCAACTGCAAGGGTCGTAGTTTTTCTCTAAGATAGATCTTAGTTCTGGATACCATCAGCTGAGAATGCATGAGGATGACATTCCAAAGACTGCGTTTAGAACTCGTTATGGACATTTCAAGTTCACTGTAATGCCCTTTGGTCTGACTAATGCACCAGCAATATTTATGGACTTGATGAATAGAGTTTGTAGGCCGTATCTTGATAAGTTTGTGATAGTGTTCATAAACGACATGTGGGTCCCAAACTGAACAGATCTTTGCAGCCTGTTAAGGGTGATAGCCAACTTGTATAAATACATATTGACTATAGAGAAACACAAATTTGAAATATTATTGTATATGCAGAATCTACACAATAGTATTAAGAAGAACAATGAATACTAAACTTTGATTTCTATTAATCTGCTTTAAGAGTTACAGATTACTAACTATGATAACTAATGTTGAGGTGTGAATGATATTGGGAGTGATGATTTTCTCTAAACCCTACGGCCTCCTTTTATAGATTAAGGAGTCCAAGTAGGTTACAAAGACTATAATACTTTCTATATTATTCTACATCAATACTATTAATGGTTTCCATAATTCCTAGTCAAACCATTCAATATAATTAATACACATTAATGCATTTCCTAATAAACCATGTAACTAACTATTAGCATTAATGTGTTCTTCCATCTTGTTGTAACTCTTCATCAAAAACAAAAAACAATATTAATAAACTCATCATTAATGTTGTTTTCTTCATATTCAATGTTGATTCTTTGTAATTGTTCACCATCAGTAATTCATGAAAACTTTATTCCACACAATCCATCCCCTAAAAACTTGATGTTCACTTGTTTAACATCAAGTTTCTTCAGTATAAGCTTCTTGATCACCAGGAGGATGCTTCCAAATACTTCTTTGTTTATTAAGTTGTTTCTTTGTTATCTTTTTGTTAGCATCATTTGAAATTTTGAAACAATCCTCATTGTTTGGATGCATCATTATGTTGAGAGATCTTTAAATCCTCCAAATCATGAACCATGGTAAAAATTGGATTACATAATCCCTAACACGACATCTTAATCTACTCTAAGACTCAAGAGGAGCATGTAGAACACTTAAGGTTAGTCTTAGAATTGCTCAAAAAGGAGAAACTGTATGCTAAGTTTTCTAAGTGTGAATTCTAGCTAAGAGAAGTGCAGTTTCTTGGGCATGTGATAAATGGTAATGGGATTCATGTGGACCCTAGTAAGATTGAAGCTGTTAAGAATTAGAAAGCCCCTAGAACTCCGACTAAGGTTCGTTCGTTCTTAGGGTTGGCTGGGTATTACCGTAGGTTCATTGAGAACTTTTCTAAGATAGCTACGTCTCTTACTATCTTAACTCAGAAAAGTAAGACTTTTAATTGGGGTGAGGAACAAGAATATGCATTTCAGACCTTAAAGGATAAGTTGTGTAATGCCCCTGTTCTAGCTCTCCCTAATGGATCGGAAGATTTTTTAGTATATTGTGATGCGTCTGGGATAGGACTAGGCTGTGTGTTAATGCAAAGAGGTAAAGTGATAGCATATGCGTCTAGGCAGTTGAAAATTCATGAGAATAATTATACTACCCATGATTTAGAGTTGGGTGCGGTTGTGTTTGCACTTAAGATCTGGAGACATTATCTGTATAGGACAAAGAGTGTCATCTATACGGATCATAAGAGTCTTCAGTATATCTTTAGTTAGAAAGAGTCAAATATGCGACAACGTCGCTGGATAGAGTTGTTTAGTGATTATGACTGTGAAATTCGCTACCATCCTGGTAAGGTGAATATGGTGGCTGATACCCTAAGTAGGAAAGAAAGTGTAAAACCTAAGAGAGTTAGAGCTATGAATATGATCCTTCAGTCAAGTATCAAGGATAGGATACTGATGGCTTAAAAGGAGGCTATGGATGAATCTACTGGATTGCAGAAAGGTTTGGATGAGATGGTTAAACTAAGGATAATGGACGAAGCCCATAAGTCAAAGTACTATGTACACCTAGGAGCTGATAAGATATATTATGATTTGAGAGATAGGTATTGGTGGCCTAGAATGAAAAAAGGATATAGCTGAGTATGTTAGTAGGTGTTTGACTTGTTTGAAGGTTAAGGCTAAGCATCAAAGGCCATCTGGCCTACTCTAGCAACCTGAGATTCCCATATGGAAATGAGAAGGGATAGCTATGGATTTTGTGACTAAGTTGCCTATGACTAGTAGTGGGCATGACACAATCTGGGTCATTGTGGACCGATTGACTAAGTCTGCTCATTTTCTATCTATGCATGAGGATTATAAGATGGAAAGGTTGGCTAGATTGTATTTGAATAAGATAGTTGCTAGACATAGTGTGCCAATCTAGATTATATCAGATCGGGATAGTCGTTTCACATCAAGGTTTTGGCAGTCAATGCAAGAGGCATTAGGAACTCGCTTAGATATGAGTACGGCTTATCACTCTCAGACCGATGGTCAGACTGAGCATACGATTCAGACTTTGGAAGACATGCTTAAAGTGTGTATCCTAGGCTTCAGAGGAAGTTGGGATGTTCATCTTCCTTTGGTTGATTTTTCGTATAATAATAGTTATCATTCTAGTTTGAGATGTGCGCTGTTTGAGGTATTGTATGGTAGGAAGTGTCGTTCCCCGATTTTGTAGGTTGAGATTGGAGAAGGTTAGTTGATAGGACCTGAGTTAGTGCAAGAGACTACTGAGAAGATCTCACAGATTAAGGATAGACTTAAGGCTGCGCGTGATCATCAGAAAAGTTATACTGATAAGAGGAGGAAGCCTTAGGTAACTATGTCTTGCTCAAAGTGTCGCCTTGGAAAGGTGTGGTACATTTTGGGAAGAAAGGGAAGTTAGCACCTAGGTTTGTTGGACCATTTGATATTATTAAGAAAGTAGTCCTTGTGGCCTATCGGTTAGATTTGCCTGAGGAGTTGAGTGGTGTTCATGACACGTTCCATGTGTCGAACCTTAAGAAGTGTTTGGCTGATCCAACACTAAAAGTGCCTTTGGATGAGATCTAAGTTGATGCTAAGTTAAATTTTATGGAAGAGCCAGTAGAAATTTTAGAAATAGAGTTTACGAAGATGAAGCGTTGTAGGATTGCCATCGTCAAGGTTCGGTGGAATTCAAAACGTGGTCCTGAATTCACGTGGGAATGTGAAGATCAGATGAAATTGAAATACCCGCATTTGTTTAGTGATGTTAGTATCTAAATTTCGGGGATGCAATTATTTTAATGGTGTAGAATGTAACCTTTGCCCCTTTTGTGTTCTTAATATTTTATTAATAGTCCTTTGACTATTTGACTTTTGTTAGTTTATTCAGATTTTAAACCATGTTGACGGTGGTGATTTTATGAGATATGTGATGATTTGAAGTTTATTGTGATTAATAAACCTTTTTGAAAGGTATTATTGTGTTATGTGTATTCCGGGTGGTTTGACCCATGAATTTTGAGAAATGCCGAAAAACGAGTATGACACGTTCGTTAATGTCTAAATTGAATTTTGAAGGGTTTAAAGTGTAAATATAGCAAGTGAATACTCTAAGTTAATGAAAAAGTATTTTTAAGGTGAATAAAAATGCTTTTTAACTTTGGGGTAAATGTTTCGGTTGAGTTTTACGAGCTTTTAAGTGATTTTGACGCGAAACGAAAGACTCGAGACTCCCTTGGATCCCTTGGCCGGTTATGGGAAGGATAGGGAACAACATGGCTAGTTTTTAGGAGTTGTGTCTAAAGGTGTACACATATATTCCATATGCTAAGAGATTTTCACTCATTTTCATTTCATTTCAAAAAAAATAAACACACACTTGTGTGTGTCTTATGTTTGTCCGCCACCTACAACACACACACACTCATAATTTTTGAATTTTGATCAAGAAAACATGAAGACATAAATATTTGGGGTTGATTCTAGTGTTTGGTTATTCATTTAAACAACGTTTGGGTTGTCCGGTTCGTGTCAAAATCTACAAATTTGAAGATTTTCTTGTAAGTTTTCAAATTTAAATTTTGTTTGTCCTTTTGGGTTTATTTTGATGCATAGATGTTAGTTGTACAAGTTGATCGTTGTGAAAATTGATTTTTGGAAGCGAAACGAAAGAAAAGGGTGTGTTTGGTTCGTGTAATAAAAGAAAGAAAAAAAGGGTTTTTGTAGTTTTGATGTTGTGGTCGTGATGGTTGAATAATATATGATGCTAGAATGCTTATTTTTTTATAGTAGCTTGTATGGCTTATTCGGGCTTATTTTAAGCTATTTCTTGGCTTATATGGGCTTATATGCCACGTGTACTTTCTCAAAATCACTAGGAAAGTGATTTTGATTATTTTTGTGTTATGGCATATGTTGTGGACTATTGTTGAGGCTTATGGTAGTAACCAAAAGTGATACGTAGCTTTATTGCTTATTTTCAAGCTTAATATATGTATTTTGGAGTTTATGGACTCACGTCCCAATAAGTCTATTTGAGCCGCGGCTTAATGGAAGAGCTTATTGTGATCCAGATTATTTTTACATATAAGTATATACTTATATATGAAAATGGACATTGGTTTTGGACATAAATAGTATTTTAGACTTATAAATGTCCTAAAAGACCCTGGTTGGGCCTTGAGGCCCAATAAGCGATATTTGGTCATTTTGAGAGTTTTGGTGGACATTTTGAAAGCGAAATGTATTTACGAAGTGATATTGATCGTTATTTTGAAGAAAACGTTTTGGTGAACGTTAAAGTTTGAGATTTTGGAATTTTGTCGAAAAGTGGTTGGAAATTAAGGTCTAAAACCTTGGAAAAACATTGTAAACACGTACGGGTCATGTCAAAATTTTTTAAAAAGTTTATACTTAGAAATTTTACTTAAAACATGATTTTTGATTTTTAATAATAAAATATTATTTTATTATTTTATTTAATTAATAAATTCACTAAAAGACGAAAAAAAAATTTTTTTTCTCAAAACTTTCCTAAGGTGTTTGTTGTGATTAAACGTGTCGTTTTCAATCAAGGAATGATTATTTTGAAGTGATTAAGGTGTACCGAATGGACTTGTCGAGATATATTTATAATTAATAATTATAAATATTTATTATATTACTTATCTATTTACGCTAAATAGTATAAGTATGTATTATCGGAGAATGAGATTGATATGATTGTGGAGATAAGTCGTCAACCATCACACCACTAAAACTGTTTTGGGTAATTATACAACGCGTCTAAACTCTATGCATCAAACGTGAAGATTGTTTTGGAAGTGATTGATTAAAATGAGACATTAACTGGACTATGTCGTGTGCGGGTGTCGTTGCATTTGCTTGTGTAGTGGAAGTTGGTTGCTAAAGGCTTGCTTAAGGTGAGTTCTCGTAGCCCCACTTTTTACTGTTTTTTTGTTGGGGGAAAATGATACTCAAATGTGTTTTGAAATGTTTTGAATTGATCTGTGCGAAATGTGGTTTTGTTTTTGGGACAAGATATGTGCTTATGACTGTTATGTGAATATTATGTGTTGATTTACTTGCATGTACTGTGTTTGGCATGGCAAGGTTTTGTGTGGTACTTGTATGTACTGTGTTTGGCATACAAGGTTCTGTGTGGTACTTACATGTACTGTGTTTGGCATGGAAGGTTATGTGTGGTACGCCGTAATATAGTGCTCCAGCTGGTAGGCCCTTTAGGTGCGTTAGTGATTTGGGAGTTGTGACTCTGGATTTATTATTGGATGTTGAGATATGACTAGCGGGGATGCTATGTCTTGGATTGTTAGCATATATTCACTGTCATATAGCACTATTGTCCACTGTTGAAATATTGGCACAGCTTTTGGGTTTAAGGTCAAACCTACGAGCTCACCAACATTATTGTTGACGTTTTCGAGTATCATTTTCAGGTGAAGTGAAAGAGGAATAGTTTGGTGATTAATAGCAGACTTAGAAGTATCCCGTGTGGAATTTCGTTTGAAGTCTTGCTTGCTTGTTGTTTGATTTTAGTATTTGGAGATTTTGGATTAAGTTTGGTTATGGTCCCCTGCGAGGGCATATGAATAAATGTAAGAGATTTGTGGATTTTAGTTGCGATTTAGGACATCACTTGAGTTTGTTCAAGGTTGATGGTCTTCATAGCACTTGGAGTTTATGCAATGTAGTTTTCTCTATTTTTGTACCTTGTGTTATGATTGATCATTATGTTGCATTCCTGAGTTTCCGCCATTGTCGAGGTGTGACAGTGCCATTGTTCTATAACACAACAGATAAAGAAAATGAGATCATACAAAGAATAAAATTATCACACGCCGAACATTAAGGTGTAAGTAACAGTAGCATGAGATGTAGATGAAGACATGTTTGCTGACAAACAAAGGTTTATATAAGTAATCTTTATATAAAACAAGTAATATAAGTGCAAACATATGTATAAGTTAATCGAAAACATGAAAAGCATAATAGTCATGTAGTAGTGAACAATGTATGATGCAATAATGAAATGGAATTGAGAAAAAGTTATAATCTAGGCCTACTAATGCAAGCTAGTTCTCTATAACCTGGCTCTGATACCAATCTGTCAGAACCCTAAAATGTCGCAGCAAAAAGGTAACTGGGAGTGGGTGACTTCATAGCATCATAACACATAGTAATAAAGAATGACCTCTATATGAGTCGTTTTGAAACGCGATCTGATGTGTCGTTGTGTAGGTGTTATTTATGTATCAAGTTTTACTATTTATTTTATGCCGACTATACCTAAAACAACACTTTAATGGGCAGTGTATCTGATCGGATGTAGCTTCGTTAGTAAGTAGGGTGTCGATCACTGAGAGTGGAAGTTAACTCTTAATTTTATTGGTATTTTATTTACCTAGGTTTAGTACTAATCTAACCTAATTATTCTAATTAAATCTAATTAAACCTAAACTAATGCAAAGAGGGGGGGTTTTCAGCCTGAGAGACTGACACGAGTTTAGTTCTAATTATTCTAAAATGATGACAAATAATACACACAAGTGATTAACAAAAGATTGGAAGCGGTCAAACGTAAGGAAAACGTATTAGCCAGTTTAATCTAATAATATGCCTTGGTTGTCTATTCGTGCAATGATTGTATTAATTTGTTGGTGGTATATCATTCCAAAGTTAGGTGGATCTTCTCCCTAGACTCGAGGTTTGTCGTTAGTTAATCCTGTCACAATTAACCTAAACCCGCATATAGTTGACAACGTTGATTATAATTTATCTAGGAAACTAAATTTATATGTTTCTATCCCGGACTCTTAGCCTATGCCCAAACAACACTGAAGTTGCAGTGCATTAAATATGTAGGACTAGATCTAGTTGAATGATAGAAAAAATAATAATTAAGTACATAAATGGTACGAAGAGATAAACATAATCAACATACAACGAATAAAGAACAAACGATATAAATACAAATCAAAACATTATATTATCATAAACATGGCTAATACCTAAAGGTATTAGCCAATAGTCATTGTAACAATACACAAAATCTTAGATGAACGGTTAAACATAATGCTAACCGAGTGTAGAGATTACAAGAGTTTTTTTCATGGCTCAGACCACTTCACAAAATCTTCTATTCTTCTTTTTTGTTCTTTTTTCCATTCTCTATCGAATGTTTTCTTCTTGTGTCCTCTCCTCTTATGTCGAATGTATATGGGATATTTATATCCCTTTTTTTGCTTTTGCTCCACGTCAAAACCACAAGCCCAAGAGTATCTTTCTTTTTTTCATTTCATGTTGTCCAAACAAAAGCCATGATTGGCTCCTTTATTTGCTAAGCTCGTCCAAATCAGCCCACGAACTAAATGACTTTTCTAGCACTTAGAACCACGAACTAAATTTGTATTTTTAAGCATATTATTATTTAAAAGTAAGAATCTCGTCTCTCTCTTTCCGTGGCCTTTTGAATCACCTAAAACGGAGTCTGGATGAAGAAGTTATGAACAAAACATTGCGACGTATTCAAATCTTTCACTCTTTGATATTTTATTTTAATTCATTGTTTAAGCTCCAAAATATGTGGCTTTTCACTAACTTTCACCATATACTTGATATTTACTGCAAATAATAAATATAATCAATTAAGTATTAATTCTTATATAAAAGAATGTAAAACGAGCAAAAAAGACGGGATAAATGATGCTATAAAATAGACGTTATTTGATGTCATCAATTTTGTATATTTGTATTTAATTGTTTACTTGTATATTTGTGTGTTTAATTTAATTGTTTTCCTAATGCATTGTTCTGGTCGATAACTCGATACGGCGTATCCACTACCATTGGATACGGCGTATCCAACTTTCTGTCCAATGAAAAGATTAATATGGCATATTCACTTCAATTGAATACGGCGTATCGATCATCTGAAACAGAAACAAAACCTTAGTTTTCATATTTGATTTCCGTGCTAATTTTTTTTCTATCTTTCTTAAGAGCCTATCCTACTGATTGTTTATCCATTGTTTAAGGTAGTGCATGACAAGGAGTTCTACGAGCGAACTATTCACACCTTACGAAGAACCTGAACGAGAATTTCGATCATCAAGAAAGCACTTCAAGACATTAAGTCTTGACGAATTGAGATCGCCTGGTTTCGATCTATTTTCTTACCAAGAAGACTATTCGGAGGAAGAAATTGCGGAAACAATGGCGAAAACTATAGAGCAATACATGATCA
>BQNB010109212.1:0-22800 GCA_026074375.1 Tanacetum coccineum | reverse complement strand
ATAGCCCTCTATAGCTTGAATTAAACCTCCTTAGATGCTTTATAACCTGGGAATTGTGATGAACTAAGAACAATTCCCCAAACTACTAGAAATCTTCCTAAGAACTTTGAAATGTTGTTGTTGTGTTTGATTGATTGATTTGAGCAACAATTTCGTGCTCTATTTATAGGTAAAGATGGTGCTTCAGTTGTAGAAATTAGAGGAGTGAAGAGTTGCACAATCATTGCAATCATTTATGATTTTGGAGTAACTGCAGGAGAAGTGCGTCGCACAATATAAATTGTGCGCTGTACTTGGTCATTTAATTCAATTGCATTAATCCCGCTATAAAGTACACCGCACTTGGTATAAGTGCACCGCACTTTGGCTCTTTTCATTAACTCTTCATTTCTAGATCCTTATCTTGACCACCGTTAGTGCATTTAACAGAATATCTTTGCACATTTAGTCCTTTTCGTCATTCTTGGTCCTGAAACAATTATTGCACAACAAACAACCAAACTTTGCAATATTTCATGCGTTAACATATATATTTCACATATTTTTGAGGGATATTTTATGTATATTTGGAGCGTTATCAACCATTTTAATATGATTTCGGTTTAGGAGTCATCATATGAATGGTTTGAATAGATTGAGCGGTTTTATAAATAATGTTGTTTAAAATTTTTATTTGATTTTCCAAATCAATCAATTTGTCATGATCTTTATCTTCACATTTTTGAAGTCATTTTTCATATTATCCTTTTCAGATCTGATGTCAGAAATTTTCCTTTCATGTTCAAAATTTTGGATTTTAAGTTTTGTATTTTTCTCTTTAACATTAAATACTTCTAATCCTTGTAATTTTAGAGATCTTTCACATTTTTGATTAGTCTTTGTCAGTAAAGCAAAAGCTTTTGCACATTTAAGTTTAGTTTCTTCCTTTGCTTTGTGATTTGTTTGAAAGTGTTTGTACTTTGTAAGCTCAAGTGTTAAGACTGCGTTTACTTTCTTCAGATATTTATTAATCTTTTTGCTTTCATCAATATCAAGTTTCAAGTTTTTAATTAATAAAGCAAGCAAAGCATGTTCTTTGTCATTCTTTTTAGTATCCTGGTCAACCTCTCATTCACAAGGATTCATATACGCTGAATCATGATTAATATTGCTATCATCCTTTTTCCACCACATATGTGTCATTGATGAATTCAGGTTGCTTGGTATGTTGTTTTTCAAAAGCCAACACATTATATTTAGCGGTGTTTGGTACCTCAACCATTGGCTCTTTGTCATTGGAGGGTCTGATATCTGCACCATCAACATCTGTATCAATTCCTGAATTATTTCTTTCAGTTCCTAGATAGTTGCATTAATTCCCTGACATACTGCTTTCATTTCATGATCTACTATTTTCATTCCATTTCCTGCTACATTCATTCCCTAAACTACTGCTTTCATTTTGTTTGCCTGATATTGTCCTACTGCTTTCCATGTAAACCAAACTAGCATCCAATGCTTTAACCTCTAAAACATTACACTCTTGATTCTACAGCTTACTTTCATTCAAACTTTTCTCAATCTCTCATTTACGAAGTATTCTTTCATCCGTATACTTCTCAATGAACTCCATGTTTTGAATTATCAATTATTTTAAAGATTGATTCTCTGTTTGAGTGTAATCTTTAAAGTTTTCTCTTGGCTCTCGACCATCGTTATTTGAAGACTTTAAGTATTATGAATGAAAGAAACTGTCAAACTGTGTTTTGAGCACTCTAAGAGTAGTCTTGGAGTCATTCTCATGAAGTTTTTCTTTGGTAAGATGTTCTTCTAGTTTATCCATGTTGTGTGATAACTTATTGATGTGTCGTTATGTGTAGGTATTATTTATTATCAAGTTTTACATTTATATTTTGTCGACATTACCTAAAAACAACACTAACGGGCAGTGTACCCGATCAGTCGTAGCTTCGTTGGTAACTAGGGTGTCGATCACTAAGAGCGAGAACGTTAATTCCTAAGTCAACCAGTATTTTAGTTATTTATGTTAGTTTTAATCTATTTATTCAATGTTAAACCAATTCTAACGGGTAGAGGGCTTTTTCAGTCTGAGAGACTGATGTGTCGTTATGTGTAGGTATTAATTATTATTAAGTTTTACATTTATATTTTGCTGACATTACCTAAAAAACAACACTAACGGGAAGCGTACCCGATCAGTTGTAGCTTCGTTGGTAAGTAGGGTGTCGATTACTAAGAGTGAGAGCGTTAATTCCTAGTTCTATCAATATTTTATTCCTAAATTATCCTATTTTAATCCTAAATTTATCAGGGGGTTCAGCCTGAGAGACTGGCATGAGATTTTGTATGCTAAGGCAATGAAAAGGAGAATTAACACACATAAGGAGATAGTTAGAAGATGGAGAGGTGGTCAAGCTTATTATAGGGGGAACGTATTAAACATGAGTAGTTAAATAAAATGCATGTTTATCTATGAGTGCTATGATTGCTTATCTCGAATGGGCATATCATTCCAAAATTTAGGCGGTACTTCTTCCTAAAAGCTAGACACGCTAATTCCGTCACAATTAGACACATCCACATAAAGCAAGAATTTGTTGATTATAATCTATCTTAGGAGATTAGTAATGATGCTCTTACTAAACCCTAGCTCAACGAGACTTTACTAACTCACTGCTTAATGGCTTTTTATATACTAGTAGTCCACTGTCCAAGTCATAACCAATGGAATTAGAACGTTATTTGTTGATCCTAGGGTCACCTGCTAGTCCAAATTGGTCACTGAACCAAAGGCAAGGATAGGTCATTATTTGTGATCTTATGATTCTAGATATATAAATTGCAGATATAGAGAGCTATCCCGGAATCTAGCTAGCATGATATTTTGCATTCCTAGATCCAGTTGAATGATAGGTCGCATACTTAAGCATGTCAACGAGTATAAATTAATAAACATAATCAACAAGCAGTGATAAATTAAGCAATCGAGATAATAAAACCAAACATTAAATTATTATAAACATGGCTAATACCTAAAGATATTAGCCAATAACCATTGTATAGAATACATGCATAATAATCGAACAAGTAAGGTAACCTAACCAAGTTAAATGAATGATACAAAAATTTGAATGATTATTAGAGTATATATGAATACAAGGGTTCCCCTTTTGATTAAAGCTTGTTACTTAACCTTCTTTGCCTCTCTTCTCTTCTAAAAATTAAACTTGGTGATTATATAATGAATTAGCTAATGATGGCTCCCATTGCACACACTAAAATTCGTATTTAAGGTTTGCATTTATAGTCTCTGAAAAATCAAAGATACGCCGTATTGATTGAGGTTAATACGGCATCTAAGGGGTTTCTTGGAGTAGGGACCACGTTCAATATCTTCCAGAATATTTAGATACTCAAAATAGAATACGACGTATGTTGATCTTCTAGATACAGTGTATAGATCTTTATTTCTTTGTGGTTTCTTGTGAAGTGCAGGCACAGATACGCCATATCTTCTTTGTTGGATACGGCGTGTGGGTAGTCAAAACAGTTTCTTTAGATTTTATCGTTTAAGCTCCATAATGTGTGCCTGTTTTCTAATCTTCACAAAGTACTCCATATTTACTGCAAAACTCAAATGGAAACGATTAAGTACCAATTATCGCAATAATTATATAAAATGGGTAAGAAATATGGAATAAATGATGCTATAAAAGTGACGTTATTTGATGTCATCAAATATTCCTCACTTGAATCCTACTTGTCCTCAAGTAGCCTTTAGAAAATTTATAAAAATGTATCCTAACCGTAGTCAAGAATTTTTCCTTGAAGCATTTATTCGTTCATTATTAGTACACAACCAATTACCTAATGAAATATGAAGATGAAATCACTCAAATCACTCAACTAATCTATGTGGTAACATGTAACTAGTTCGCTTAATTGCTCGGTCATGACGAGTATTCTATCATAGGCTTGGCAAGGATACACATCTCCACCACTAAAGTTAAGGAGTGACAAGTCTATAAAGGTAAATTGGGTTTAAAAAGGTTTAAGGGTTTGATCACTCTTTCTAATCTCCATCGATAACAATATTCTAAAAAAGGCGACAAACCACACATACACCTCCATAATGATGGAATAGACACACATGGTTGCATTCAATCCTTATCTCGAATAAGCTAAAGATTAGGACTAGTAGTCTTTACCAAAAGTCGTAAACCAGCAGGGGCGACAAACCACATATACACATCCATAACGATGGAATAGACATACATGATTGCATTCAATTCCCCCACTCGAGTAATACTAAGGGTTAGGACGAAGAGTGATATAGGGTAAGGATCTTCTAATCCTTTCTCCAAAAGTAATAAACCAACAAGGCGGACAAAATCACACATACATGACCGTAACGACGGAATAGACATATGTGATTGCTCGCATCCTCATTCGAGTAAAACCTAAGAATAGGGATTAGGAATGGGAAAGTAATTGTTGTTAAATAAAAAAGGAACAAAACAAATAGATTAAGTCTAAATAAATAAGGCACAGTGTTGCTAGTAACTTTCTTGACCGTTCCTATGGTTGGTTTATTTCGACCAACAAAGTATAAATAGTTGGCGTTCCCATAATGGTCAACTCCCAATCATCCATAGTATACATACTTTACAACATTAGTGGTGATATCGACCACTGTTTTTTACAAGAAATACATGGTTGTTTTATTTCGACCAACATACAACAATACTCTACGGAATCACTTTTTTGTATTTTTCACTTTTTTCTCTCTTTTTTCATATATACATAACGAATTTTGGTGTAATTTCACCATCTTCACGATCACAATCAATCCGGATAATTTATCCATACTTCTTCATACTTCGGATGTAAATAATAATTTGTGAAAGTAGTAAAACACACTAAAAATTTGAGATTTAAAAATATACAATACTTTCACATTCACATTGCATCGTGCAATCTTCCCGACCTATTTGTAGATAGAAATTTCACACACGTATCTAATTGCATTGTGCAATTTTTTCGACCTAACCGTAGATAAAGATTTTTTGCATTGCAACAAAGGAAATACAATACTTTACACAAAAGCAACTAGCAACCGATTAAGGACTTAATCTAATAGGGTAGGCTAAGGTGTAAAGGTGTAACTAAACAAATATTTGGTTTAAGAAAAAGAATGGAATGGCTCAG
The DNA here is from genome assembly GCA_026074375.1 of Tanacetum coccineum. Taxonomy (NCBI): domain Eukaryota; kingdom Viridiplantae; phylum Streptophyta; class Magnoliopsida; order Asterales; family Asteraceae; genus Tanacetum; species Tanacetum coccineum. Next base: position 17,592 of record BQNB010109212.1, on the reverse strand, counting down.
CAGGTTTTTCTAAGGGAATCTTACTCTTAAAATGAGAGTAAACAAAAAGGTTTATATGGGGGTTAACTAACCAGTATAGCTAGTTAATATTACAACATATATAGGCTTTTTGGATGTAATCCTAGAAATTTACCAGTTTAGAAAATGTCACTCCATCTATTTAAAATAGTACTTATTATTGTGGTCTCGAATAGATATACCAAGCCAAGTTCTAAAGTCTACAACATCACTGACACACTCATAATTTTGTGGAATTTAGGTAAACATTTGGAAATGGATAAGGCTAAATTCTCACAATATCTAACAAGGGTTATGTGTGCGGGTTATGTAAATAATAATTTCACAGAAGCATGCTTGAATTTTTTTTAATTAGGCATAATTTAATTATTTTATTGTGAAAAATAGGACAAGTAAGCGTTCTAATTCTCCTCTCCCCACTTGAAGTATACAACGCCCTTGTTGTATAAATATACCATTAAAAACAGGAATTTAAAAGAATTAGAACGAGAAACTCCCATGGGATTTGCTCGGTATGATCCTTCATGTTGCGTTTTATGAGCAAGAATGTGTGTTGTAAATGCGGGTCTGGATGCCAGCATGACTACAACACATAGAATTCTAGAATATAAATACTCCACCAAAAGTCATCTTTTTTGTTCAGAAGGTCTTGTATAAGATATAGGAAAAACAATGCAATTCCATCTCGGGTATTTTATGGTTAGAAAATAAAAAACAAAAACAAAAAACTGTACAGGTTGTCGATATGCCGTATCCTAAAAACCAGGATACGCCATATAGAAACCTGTAAAAAGTATCTAAGGTACGAGCCCGATTGCCAAATACGCTGTATCATATAATGAATACGCCGTATAGACAATCTGACAATAATGTTTTAAATGCAGAAAAATAAAGGACTGGATAACGTCCAGACATTCAATACACCGTATGGGTGGGGCGGTTACGCCGTATGGATATCTGGGAAGACAGACTCGATAAAATAAGTTACAAACAGTCCGAGTTGTCTCCCGAAAAGCACTTTTATTTTTAGTGAAGTCTTTAAGTTAGACTTTTATTCAGCTCTTAATCACGTTGCTTCATACCCGAGCTCAACAACCTCATCGTCATCCTTATCAATATTACCCTCGAAGTATTTTTTTCAATCGTTGTCCATTAACCTTGAAACTAAACCCGTTCTTATCAGTGATCTCTACAGCTCCGTAAGGGTAAAATGTTTTAACAACATTTGGCCCATACCATTTTGATTTAAGCTTTCCTGGTTGCATCCTCAAACGGGAATTAAACAATAAAACTTTATACCCTACCTTAAAATCTTTATCTCCTCAGAGTCTAGAGTCATGCCACCTCTTAGTCCTTTCTTTATAGATCCTATTATTCTCGTAAGCCCCATCTCTTAATTCTGCTAGTTCATTGAGTTCTATAAAACGATTTCTGGCTGCACTTGTTAAATCCATATTACATTGCTTCAATGCCCAATGTGCCTTGTGCTTGATTTCTACTAGCGAATGACACGCCTTACCATAAAACATCCTAAAGGGAGTATACCCAGTTGGTTTCTTGTAAGCAGTCCTAAATGCCCATAATGCATCGTTAAGTTTCTCCGACCAATCCTTCGGATTATACCCGACCAATCTTTCCAAGATTCGTTTGATAGCCCTGTTAGTCACTTCGGTTTGTCCATTGGATTGAGGGTGATATGCAGTTGATAACTTGTGGGTCACACTGTATTTCTGTAGAGCTTTTTCGAACTGAGAATTACAAAAATGTGTTCCTCTATCACTGATAAGAGCCTTAGGAACTTTGAACCTAGCAAATAGCCTCCTAAAAACTTAACAACAACATGCGCGTCATTTGTAGGAAGCGCTTGAGCTTCTACCCATTTAGAGACATAATCCACTGCTACTAATATGTACTTATTGCCTCTTGAATAAGGAAATGGCCCCATAAAATCCAATCCCCAAACATCAAATACTTCACATACCTGAATGTTGTTTTGAGGCATCTCACTTCTTGATGATATATTCCCCGATCTCTGACATGCATCGCACCTTGTTACGTAAAATTTAGCATCCTTAAAAATACTGGGCCAAAAGAATTTGGATTCATAAATCTTCCTTCCAGTAACAGAGGCGCTATGATGCCCTCTTATTGGTCCAGAATGACAATGTGCTAAGATTTCAAGAATTTCACTTCCAACTACACATCGTCTCATTACATTGTCTGCGCATAACCTAAATGCATGGGGCTCATCCCAGAAATAGTTTTTTACTTGATAGTAAAACCTTTTTCTTCTTTCAGCTGACCATTTTGTAGGCACAACTTTTTCGACCATATAATTGATATAATCCACATACCATGGTTTATCGTCAATAAGTTTGGCCTTTAACATCATTAAATTGTAACACCCCCAAAAATCACAACGCAGCGGATATACCACTTGGGGTGCTACTTCATAGTTCATACACACAAGTTATAATATAATAATGATCTATCCAACAAGTGACGTTTAATTAAATGGTAACATTCGAATTTAAATTTAAATCAGAGTATAATTTACGTCCCAATAATTTCACTTTTTCTGACAAAAGTTACAAAGTGTTTAAACATGACTCTATGTATATTAAGATAAATGATTTATCGAATGGTGAGTAGAAAAACAGCCTTTAATAAAGTTTTGATATCTGCGCATCCAAATACTCCCAATGCTCAACTAGCAAAATAATAACCTGAGAAAATACATGCAAAACAAAAAAAAATGTCAACATTAATTTGGTGAATTCATAGGTTTAACAATAGGCTAGTATTGAAATAGTTTAAGTAATTATTTCAGTAAGAAAAGCAGCGATACAAACATTTCAAAGTTTATTCCAATAAAAGTAGTGTATTCGATAAATCAAAGTATATTCAATAGTGGGACCACAAAAGGTTTAGATCAGCCATCGACAAGTATTTCATAGTATCATTCAACATTACCGAATTGAGGCCTCATGAACCTCAAAACCTTGACAATTAATCGCATATCAAATGCAAATACATAATGTATGCCATATGCATTCTTGTTTGCCCCTGAAGTAAGTATTATTGCCTTATACCTAGGATTCTCAATACAAATTATCCGTTGATAGGTGGGGTGCTCGAAAGAATTCGATTCATACCCCCGGACAGGGTTGTCAAAGCCAATAGATCTATTAATTGTACTAGAGTTCACCCCGACAAGGTGACTAACGGTTCATGAAATTAGGGACTTTGGCAATAGAGACTCATGCAGATAATTTCATAAGCGGGTCAGGCATACCCTTCAAGCACTTGTGTCCCATTTAAAATAAGTAATATGTTCAAAACTCACGGTTTTGTAAATAGATAATCAATGGTCTCAAATCATGTAGTAAGCAAATGAAGCTTTAATTAATTCAGTAGTAAACAACCATGTATTAGAAATCATGTGGTAAACAAGTAAAAGCTTTAGTAAAAACATTCATGTAACGCTCATGTAGTAGGAATCAATAAGTTTATTAGTGAAACAAGCATGTATTCTCACCCCGAAAATAGTTATGAAAACCATTAAAAGAGAAAAGGTGGGGCTATGAACTCACCGAGGAGTTATGAAGACCAGAAGTGATATGGATCTTCGGACGAGCGAGAAGCGTCTAAGCACAACCTAAAAGATGTGACGCGGCTTAGAATGATAAAGAAGATCGATACGTAAAAATAAATCGAATGATCACGAGATATGTTTCCGAGATATGCATGGCATTGCATTATAACTTAACCGAAGTATTTTTATCCCCAAATTGGTATACAACCTGAACTTATACTACATTAAGTGTCTACTAAGTCTCGCTTAGCGATTCTTATCTTATTACTATGTGGCCGCACTTTTATTTCTCAAGAAAAGGCGTAAAACAAGTTTGCAGATTTTTAAGTCAACTTACAATACCATATCTCTTAACCTATAAAAGATAAAAGGAGAGCTTTTCCACCCCTGTAAATATTCTTAAGTCTAGATTTACCAAAAAATAAGGCCTTTTACTCAAACCAATAACCAATCCATGGGAAATGAGTTTTTACTAATCATAACTCAAAACAGAAAGTTCGCTGAATTTCTAACGCTTACGGTTTTGGCCATAAATCCTATTCTATAATAGAAATCAAGTTGAATCCAAAGAGAGATGAAATCTTATGATGTCTAGTGTTTAACCATGTTTTAAAACCCAACACTTTAGTGCAAAAATCTGGAGTTAAATCCCTTTTTCAAACAGTAGTTCAGAACTGACTAGTTTCCGTAAATCGGTCATATCTCACTCATCCGGAGGAGATATGGCTCTAGCCAACTCGACACATGTACTTTGAACTTATTTCTACAACCCCATCAAATAATCCAGACCTTCTTAGGCCAAAAGTTTGCTGCAATTAACCCATTTATACTGCTGGTCTGCAGCAGTCCCAAATTTTCCTACCAAACACTAATTTTGACGTATTTTCCAAACCGTGATAGCTATTAAAGTGAATCCACTTGGAGAAGTTAGATTAAGATGTATACTACTGAGATTAGCTTTCCTATCCTACATTTTAGAGTATTAACCTGGAGTTTAACTCGTTTTCCAAACGATGTTCCAGATTTGACTAGCAATCGTAAAACGGCCATAACTCACTCATCCGGAGGAGTTGATAAACCATCCAATTCGCCACACGTAGCTTAGACTTATACCTATCCAACCATGTAATTTCCCAGCAGGTTCTAAGTCAAAAATTATTGGGAAAAGCCACGTTTTGCTACTGATCTAAAAACAGTCCATAAAACTACCTAGAAACCCCATCAAAACTTATCCAAATCACCAATTATTCACTTGCAATGCCATAACATATCTCACACATCAAAACATGATGTTCATGATCAACTAAGAATCAAATGAATCAAGAACATGCATGCTTATAAAAAGTAAAATCAAACATATGCACAAAAATAAAATTAAATCAATACAACAAGGAAACAAGAGGCTTACAAACACAATAGAATAGAAGACAATGATCAAACGAAACCCTCTTGTGTTTTCCCTCAATTGCCGAAACCCACAAACACCAAACAAACGACACAAACTTGATTTTGAATCACCAATATTGTTAAAACAGCAATGCAATCGCAACCCGTGATAATTAATTGCACCCAATTAGATAAAAACCTAAGAATCAAAAGTTTAATAAAATCAAGAACTTTTTAATTCTTGATGCATGGTGGTTTAATCATCAAAAGGATGATGGGGATTAGTAAGATAATGGTTTGGGAGTAATAGGAATTGATTAATTGGATTTTTGCTATGATGATGGTGGTTTTGTTGGTTGGTCGACGAAGGCAGAAGGGAGAGGGAGAGAAGAGAGAACGAATTTTATTAACTGTGTTTGTGTGTGTATTTGATTTGGAATAAAATTGATATAAGGCTATATATATTTATGGATCAATATATTTAATTACTTCCCATCTTTTATAAAATTAAGGGAGTGTTTGTTTTTTAGTTTAGTAGGAGTAAAAAGGTAATAAGGGGGTGTTTGGTTTAATGTTTTGTAGGAGCACAATAGAATAAATAGGTGTTTTGCTTTGTTTGTTATGTTTTTTTTTATCAAAACTTGTACACCATAAAAACTTTACATAGTTAGTTTTATTTTAGGCCCAAACATTTAATTACAGAGCTAAACTTGTAAAAACATCATTTTTGACGCGATTTCGGCAAAACGCGGGAAAAATCATTAAATACTAAAATAACAATAAATTAACTTCCGGAGTGGAAACATAAAATTTTTAAATTTCTTAAAACGCTTTACGGATGATTATTCAAAGCACAACTCGTAAATAGCTAAGGCGACGATTTTTGTTAAAACGGCTAAAACCAAAAATAATAAATTCCATAAAAATTAGAAATAGAATTAGAGCTCGGTTTAGATTTTGATCTTAAATTCGGGTTGTTAAAGTATCTACCCTTTAGGGAGCGACGTCCCGACACTCAATTCGTCTTAATCGTCTTTTGTTAAATTGTGAAGAAATGAGGATATATACAAGTCATCGTCTAGGTTTCCAACGGAAACTAAATGAGAAAAAGTCAAAACATCAAATATATGCCACGTGCATAAGCGAACGGATTGAATGTCGCAAGAATCCTTCAAAGGAAAGATAAAATACATGAATCAAAGAAGAAGCCATTGGAAACGAGGAATTTAACAAGTCGTCAATTCTTGGAAGCGATTTAGGTTTCATTGCTATTAGCTTATCAAGTTCGCCGCGGTCGATACAAATTCGTAAAAATCCATATAACAACTTATGAGTCGAAAGGAGTTCATAGCCTAAAGAATGATTCATACGGACGGAACACGACCTATGTCGGATAACATAAAGCCCACTCACTTATAATATGGTCCACTTACCAAAAAGAGTCATCCCATCCTTGTAAGTAATAATTTATAAACTTATGGTTTCAGGCGGTTTATAAATTCCTATTCCAAATGAAGAAGCGCCCCAAAATCATTTCAAAAGAGACAGAATAAAATCATCCAACTTAAAACATGCCGACACAAAAACACAATAACAAAACAATTTTCCAATAAATAAAAAGGAGTGTCCTACTTGACGTGCATGATTATTAAAACAGAAAAGTAACAAGAAGATTACTAAGGCGTTATTCAATCGGCATTCCAAAGTGAGGTGCCAAAAAAAAGGCACGAACCGAGATAACAAGATAAATTCGTACTCCCATCAATTGGAAGATTTCCAAAACAATGGCCCCTCCACTTACAAACATAACATAACACAATCAAAAGCCATAAAAAGATGTTTTCGACTCATAGTCGGAACAATAAAATAACTAGTGGAATTGACAAAGTACACCGAATGTCAATATTATCAAAAAGGAAATAAATTAAAGTCACGTTAATGTTTTAGAGATCACCGCATTGCTCATAAAATATCAAAGAAAAATAACTTATTAAGACTTACCATAGTACTATACACATATGTATGTAATTATCATTACATAAACATTTCTGACCCATTGCAATTACTTAAAGGACCTATATTTTCAAAATCCGTAATAGGTATAAACGAACGGTTTTCGCCTTAAACAAGATGTTAGACTCTATTTTTAAACTTGAGATAACAAGATAAACACGCAAAGTGTTAGCATCCTAAGTGGAAGATAACATTTAACCATCATAGTGCCAAATCTGATTATTTAAACATTTTCTTGTTCTATCGTTTTTAGCATAATTCCATTTTATAACTCCGTTTGACCCAAAACAAAAGACCATGTTTAAGTTTATCTAAATCCTACAGGTTTTAATTGAAAAATGGGGCACTTAATATGAAAATATTGGTCTCAAACTCACTGAAAATCTGGCACAGCTATTGGATTAGTTTTGGTCTTCTAAGTCGTAAACTCGTTCAACCTGGAATAGAATAACGGATTTTATCCAATGAACCACATGTCCTCAATAAGTATTACCCTTCACCTATGTCCAAAACCCAATAGCCTCAAGTTCAAATAAAATTAGTAATATGCATTAAAATTAGGGTACAATACTAAGTTGTTTCCATGGTTTTGGTCGAATCCTCGACCATCCAGAAGAGTTGGCATTCCATCAAACTCGCCACTAAAGGACCTAACAGATTAGACTAATACATAATGCCAAGATACATAGGATTTAAGCCAAATTTTTCCTAATAACTACCAAATTTACTCAAAAGTTTCAAAAAAAATAGCCGAACGTAACCATAAATAGTCAACACTTATAGGAATTACTATTATATATATATATATATATATATATATATATATATATATATATATTTACTATATAAATATATAATTATAATATATATGCGGTGATTCCCGAAGATAAAGCATACGAATTTGATAGGAGAAGTAGCACATACTATGTGACAGTATACATATATAATACTAGAATTGACGTTCGAGTTGAGAAAATAACGAAAACAAGAAGTACACTGATAATCGGAATGTTCAGCGTAATAAAAAACCGACGCGAAAAAAAGAAAATAATATGAACATCATAAGATAGACGGTATGAGAGCCAAAATTAAACAAGCAATTATATATTTCATACATTAATAAAATTAGCATAAGGGTGCAAAAGCGGAGCATATAAGATACCTGATAGCAAGCGCCTTGCGCGGAAATCGGACAACGGTTTATAGTCTAAGGGTTTCAAACAAACTAGTTACGCATATAACTAGTGCCTCTGATACCAATCTGTACCACCCCCAAAATCACAGACAACGCAACGAATACACTTTGGTGCTACTTCATATGTTCAAACACACAAGTTTACAGAAAACTACGCATTAAAAATAGACGATAATAAATGGTTCACATTTGATTTAAATAAAACAGAAGAATTTCAGGTCCCAATAAATTTATATTTAACAAAATTACAAAGTTTAAAACTGACTCCATTTTATATTTAATAATGAATGGTTTCGAATGTGAAGAAAAACCATGTCTTAAAGATTTGATATCCCGCGACAACGAATAATTAAATCGAGTGCTCCCGAATGCACAGCTAGCAATATAATAACCTGAGAACATAACATGCAAAAACGTCACAATAATGTTGGTGAATTCAAAGGTTGTTTAAGAAAAAGCAGTATTGAAAAATAATTCAAGTACATATTTCAGGAAGAAAGCAGTGCTACAATAATTTTCAAAGTATTATTTCCCAAAATCAAGTAGTCATTCTTAAAATCAAGAAAAATTCAATATTAGCCCACAAGGTTATAAGAATCGAGCCCAGTGACAGTATTTCATGAGTATCATTCAACATTACCGCAATTTAGCTCATGACACTGGAAACCTTAACAATTAAACGCATATCTAATGCAAATAAATAGTTGCCCAAGTAACTAGGTATTATAGTCCTCATACTAAACGATTATCAATAAAAATTGACCGTAAAATTGCTCGAAAGAATTCGATTCAGACCTCAGACGGGGTTGTCAAACCCATAGATCTATTAAATGTACTAGCGTTCACCCCTACAGGGCAATTAACGGTTCATAAATTAGGGACTTTGGCAATAGCGACTCATGTCCAGAAATCATAATCGGGGTCAGGCATACCCTTCAAGGCACTTGTGTTCCATTAGAAAACAAATATGTCTTCAAAACTCATGGTTTGTAAATAAATATCAATGATCTCAATCATGTAGTAAGCAATTCAAGCTTTAATAAAATCAGTAATAAAACAACCATGTATCAAACATGTATTATAAATCATGTGGTAGGCAAGTAAAAGCTTTAGTAAAAACATTCATGTAGCGCTCATGTAGTAGGAATCAATAAGTTTACTAGTAAAACGAGCATGTATTCTCACCCCGAAAATAGTTTATGAAAACCATTAAAGTATGTGAAAGGTAGGGCTATGAACTCACCTTAGGAGTGATGAAGACCAAATTTTAGTAAGTATCATAATCAAAACAGTGAGAAGCGTCAAAGTACAACATAAGAAGATGTGATAGCGGCTTAGAATGATAACGAAGATAGATACGTAAAAGTAAAATCGAATGATCACAGATTATGATACTGAGATATGCATTGCATTGCAAATTAAGACTTACCAAATATTATTATTCTCCCAAATGGAATACAACCTGAACTTATACTACATTAAGTGTCACTAAGTCTCGCTTAGCGATTCTTATCTTATTACTATGTGGCCGCACTTTTATTTCTTCACAATGAAAAGGCCGTAAAAACTTATAGTTGTTGAATTTTTAGTCACTTAACAAGACCATATACTTAACCTATAAAAAGATACAAGGAAAGGTTCTTTCACCCCTGTAAGATACATAAGTATAGTTTCCAAAACAATTAGGCCTTTAAACAAACCAGAATAACCAATCCACAGGAAATGATTTTTTTACTAATCATAACTCAAAACCAAAAGTTTCCGCTGAATTTCTAACGCTTACGGTTTTGGCCATAAATCCTATTCTATAATAGCAATCAAGTTGAATCCAAAGAGAGATGAAATCTTATGATGTATAGTGTTTAACCATGTTTTAAAACCCAACACTTTAGTGCAAAAATCTAGAGTTAAATCCTTTTTTTCAAACAGTAGTTTAGAACTGACTAGTTTCTGTAAATCGGTTCATGATAAATCTCACTCCATCCGGAGGTGATATGGCTCTATCCGACTCGACACATGTACTTTGAACTTATTTATACAACCCCATCAAATAATCCAGACCTTCTTAGGCCAAAAGTTTGCTGCAATTAACCCATTTATACTGCTGGTCTGCAGCAGTCCCAAATTTTCCTACCAAACACTAATTTTGGCGTATTTTCCAAACCGTGATAGCTATTAAAGTGAATCCACTTGAAAAAGTTAGATTAAGATGTATACTACTGAGATTAACTTGGAGTTTAACTAGTTTTCCAAATGATATTCCAGATTTGACTAGCAATCGTAAAACGGCCATAACTCACTCATCCGGAGGAGTTGATAAACCATCCAATTCGCCACACGTATCTTAGACTTATACCTATCCAACCATGTAATTTCCCATTACGCTCTAAGTCAAAAATTATTGGAAAAAGTCACGTTTTGCTACTGATCTAAAAACTGTCCATAAAACTACCTAGAAACCCCATCAAAACTTATTCAAATCACCAATTATTCACTTGCAATGCCATAACATATCTCACACATCAAAACATGATGTTCATGATCAACTAAGAATCAAATGAATCAAGAACATGCATGCTTATAAAAAGTAAAATCAAACATATGCACAAAAATAAAATTAAATCAAATACAACAAGGAAACAAGAGGCTTACAAACACAATGGAATAGAAGACAATGATCAAACGAAACCTCTTGTGTTTTCCCTCAATTGCCGAAACCCACAAACACAAAACAAAGACCCAAACTTGATTTTTGATTAACCAATCTTGTTAAAAACACTTGCAATCGCACCCTTGATGATTTAATTGCACCCAATTAGATAAAAACCTAAGAATTAAAAGTTTAATAAAATCATAACCTCTTAAACCTTGATGCATGGTGGTTTAATCATCAAAAGGATGATGGGGATTAGTAAGATAATGGTTTGGGAGTAATAGAAATAAATTAAATAGGATTATTCTATGATGACCGGTGATTATTTGTTGGATGTTACCGACGAAGGCAGAAGGGAGAGGGAGAGAAGAGAGAACGAATTTTATTAACTGTGGTTGTGTGTGTATTTGATTTGGAATAAAATTGATATAAGGCTATATATATTTATGGATCAATATATTTAATTACTTCCCATCTTTTATAAAATTAAGGGAGTTGGTTTTTTTTAGTTAGTAGAGTAAAAAGAAATAAGAGGGGTTTTGGTTTAAAGTTTTATAGGATCACCAATAGAATAAAAATAGTTTTTTGCTTTGTTTGTTATGTTTTTATTTATTTTTTTATCAAAACTTGTAAACTTAGTGTCCTCGCCCATATCAATCCTCCAATTACAATCCCGGCCCATACAAGACTTGTAATACATAGATTCCATACATTATCCCATGTAAACAACACTGTGACGGGCTTTGTGAACATAAGCAATTTTCATATCAATTCCTCATATTACAAAATCCCGCCCATACAAACTTGTAAAACTAGATTCATACATAATTCCATTAAACAAAAATTCTGACGGCCACCAAGTAATACGATAAGTATAACGCTACGAAGAAAAATAATATTCTTAGAGACCCATTGTTTAACGTACAATGTCAGAGAACGAATAGACCCCGAGAAACTCACAAAACCTAAGTAAGATTTATACCATAGGTAACTACAATGTCAGAGGAATAAATGAGATAATTAGTGGCAACTCGCAGATGTCTAAAAAGTAAATGAGACCATTTGCAACTCACAATGTCCTAAGAAATGCTCTCGCAGTATTTATATAAACAACTCTTAAATAAATATACGTACTATATACGCAAAAAATGCAAGCATATATATAATATATAAATATATATATATATATATATATATATATAATTTTATATATATATATATATTATGTCCTGTAAGCACATAATGCACAAGTAATGTCACAATGTAATCAAGCAGTTGTAAGCACTTTGAAAAAGTTTGCTGTGATGCAATATTTCCAGAAAACGGCTATAGTCTAGGGTAAAATATGCAACCTAGTTCTCTATAGCCAGTGCTCTGATACCAATCTGTAACAGCCCCAAAAATATATGTCCGTCAGCGAAAAAGAGTGACCGGGTGGGGCGTACATCATAATACACATACAAGCGCTATATACATGAAACGACCTCTAAAAGAGTCTTTTGAAAAGTAATCTCGTTTAGATCCTTGAAATTGAATATAATGATTGTCCCATAATTGCTTCACAATGACAGCTTGAAATTAACACAATGAGATTTGATCACTTGTTATGAATGATAAAAATCCATGAAAGAAATCTTGATATGTTTAGACTCCAATGCACAGTCAAATAATCCAAGCATCTAATTCACCTGAGATAAACATGCTTAAAATGGCAACAATAAATTGGTGAGTTCATAGGTTAGATTTAAGTATGCATGTTCAATACCAATAATAATTGCCCACTGTGTCAATCACATACCAAGTAAAACATTTAGTGACCACTGTCTCCCTACGAGTATCAAAAATGATTGTATGAACCATTTCAACCCTAATTAAAGTCCTCAAAGTTGTAATGCAAAAGTGTTGACATCAAAGTTTTGAGTAAAGTATGCTTGGACTATTTCAAATCCTTAAATAGTCACTAAAATGTATAATTATATGTTCAAATCCAAAGATTTGTAAGAATGCATAACCATTGTATCCAATACCATAGTTATCATTTGTGAATATGATACACACATAAATTCATGAAACTAGCTACGTAGACCTGATTGTAATGCCACTTTATTCACGGCACAGTAAAATGTACCAATCGTAAGGTGTTCCCTCCAAGAACACCCGTGTAAGTAATAAAAAGAATATGTTTCCCATCGTAGGGAGATTCCTCCAAGAACACCCTGGGCCTATAATGAAAATAATATGTACCCATCATAGGTGTCCCCTCCAAGGACACCCGGGCATTTCTAAAAATAATATGTGTATGTGATTGTTGGCCCCCAGGCGCCAATCCAATCGTAATCCGACATGGTATAACGTTCGTTCCCAGTGATAGCTAGTCACACCCGAACGGTAGTGTCACCAAATAGATCTAATCTTATTACATCGCAGCTTACCCTCCCAAGTAATTACCATACAAGCAACTTTAAGCTAAACCAAAATCATAAAAGTAAAGAAGATGTATACGTTCAAAAATTAAACCAAGTATATATCTCCTCGCGAGATATATAAATGCGTATGTAAACCAAACAGGTATCAACATGTAAATGCATTTTGTAAACAAGCAGTTCTCACCCAAAAAATATAAGTAAAACAGTAAAATTTGGGCTATAAACTCCATTGTGATGATGAAGAACGTTCCAGGCAGAAATGAACATTATAGAAGCACAGCACAAACGGAAACCGAAAAACGGACTCGACCAAGAAAGTTGCGGTTTATCTAACGGCTATATCCCCCTCCTCTAGAATATCCAATTGTGTTCCCTGATGAATGGTTACACAACGTGACACTTTGATAAAGATTTAGATTCCAAGTTGTATGAGTTTGGTGGTTGGTTAAATAAATAAATTGAAAGTTATTAGTCGAGGGGGATTGAGATTCTTAGTTTTCGTAAATGTTTACTTCATAACATTGCGTGAGGACACGGCAATACCTTAGTATGGGGGATTTTGGTATGTGTTTAATTACACATACCTTTTACCTTTAAAAACGAGCTAAAATAACCAAAAACGGACTTAAAATGCCAAATATACGCTTGTTTTGCTAATTGTATTGTGCAGGAACGGATATTTAAGAAAAGGACGAAAAACGAAGCCAAAACGACAAAACCGGACTCGGAATGGAAAAGCAGGAAAAGACAAAGTCAAAGTCCAAGCCCAAGCCTGAAAAAGTCAACCCAAGTCAACCCCGAAGCCAAAAGTCAAGAAATATAAGTTTAGGGACTAAACTTGTAAATCCCTAAACTTATATTTATAAAAGAAATCAAGAGAAAAGAAGACAAGGGTGAAAACTGCCATTATGGGAAAGATATACTCCAAGGGCCAAAACTGCCAAGTCCATAAACTTTTAATACACCAAGGACGAGTATTGCAATAGGTCTTATAACCCTTGGGGACTGAAATTGCCAAGTCCCCAAAAGGTTTTAAACACAAGGACCATGGATGCAATGAGGGTTATATCTTTGAGGGGTTAAAAGTGCCAACAACCCCAAACTTCAACCCCAAAGTTTGAAAGCACTGTTTATCTTCCCCAATGTTTCCCGCCAAATCCTAGAACCCCACAAGATGTCGTTTTCCACCTTGGTTGACTCTCCATAAACATCCAAAAACCTCACTATCCTTAAACCCCACCCCCACACGGGATTGCCATGTTGGCAATCCAAACCCACACAAAAAATTCATCAAATGGTCTATAACATTCGGCTTGGAGGCCTAAGGGTCAAGATTGGTTTTTGGTTTGCTCTCACCAAACAAACACAACAAAGAAGCTGGACATCTATAAAATAGTAAGAAAGACAGAGAAAGGATATTTTAGTTTTTAGAGTTTATTAAAAATTCTCTTTGTATTTTTTTAATTTTCGTGTACGTTCAATTAAGTTTTTTTAAGCCTTTATTTTCAGTAGTACCTTTGTTATTTTCAACCTTGTACTTAAATCATTGTGACAATATATTTCAGTTTTTTGAGTTCGATTGTTTTTTTTATTTCAATTTTAAAGCGCTGTTTTACCTTAAGAAGCTCTCATAAGCTCTTTGAGCTTATTTTCCTATTCATAAAGCCCTCAAATTCAGTGAGCTTATTCTTGTTCATAAGCTCAAATTCAGTCAAAACTTGTTAAAAGCCATTCATTAACTTGTTTTGTTCACTTTATATGAAAGCATGATAACCTGAGTTCGTTTGAGTCACTTTGGAAGCTACAAGGAGTAATAAGCTAATATAGCTTATTGAGCTTTTAAGCTCAGGTTTAGAGGCTTTGGAAGCCATTAGGAACACTTAAGCTTCTTCTCTTGGATAGCTTAAGTGTGAAGATTCGTCAATTCTCAGGTTTTATAATCTAGATTTCATTTTGGCATTTACTTTGCTTAATTCATGTAGCTTATTCTTTTGGAATCTTATGCTTAATCCTGCTCATTTTGCTTAGATTAGATTATAGATGTAATAGTTTTAAGCTGTCTAAGTCAAAATTCATTTAGGTTTCATTATTTTACAATTCTGTCAAATTGTAGGAAGTGGCTAGGAGAGAAAGTGTTTATTTCTTATTAATAAGCTAGGTATTTTAGAGTTAAAATAGCTTAGATAGTTTAGTTATAGTAAGATTAGATATAAAGGTTTAGCTGTTTTAGTATTAAAAGAGATTTTGAGTGAATTTTAGCTTTGACAGTTTTGTTTAGGGAGTGTTTGGTTCAAGCTCTATTTGACCTTTAAAGTCAATAACATTCTGTCCAAACTTGTTACTAAGTTGAGTTAAGTAGTCTTAACAAGTTTTAAACAAGTTTTGAAAGTTAGTTTGTAAATTGTCAAAGATTTTAAGTTCAAAAGGTTGAGCTTAGCACCAGGGCAGTTTAAATGTTTGAGTGATTTTAGAGCTTAGTGATGTTTAGCATTCTAGGGATCAATATTAGTTAATGTAGGTTTGAATACATTTAGACAGTTAGTGTATGAGTTTTAAAGTAGGAGTTTAGGCCTGCACTTAGTACTTTACCAAGTATATCAGCTACAACAAGTATTAACTCAGTTAATACTGTTGTAGCTCTTTACTTTTCTAGCCACTTTTTAGTTTTTGTAATTAGGAGTTAGAATCTAGGATTAAGAATCTGTTTAGTACTCCATTAGTTCTATTCAAGTCATCACTTAAGTTTCATTTCTCAGCTTGTAATCTAGCTTATTTGTACTAGCAAAAGTGGTATTAGCAGCAGTCATATTACTAGCTTAATTCATTTAGATATATCCTTTCCAGTTTTTCATATCAAAATCCTTATATCTAGGTTTAATAAACATTCATAGAATAGCTTATTTGTAAAATTTCAGCTTCTAGGATCACTTTTTGAGTTAGTTAGCTTATGAAATTTAGCTTAAATTCAGTCAATAAGCTGAAGTGTAGATTTTTAAGTTCAAATTTCTTGTTAAACTTGTATACCTTTAGCTTATTTCTTTCTAGACATACATAGTACATATCTTCAGCTTCATTCAGCAGTTTTTAGTTCTTACTTTCATGTAGTGATAAGCTTGGAATAAGCTAAAGTCTAAAAAGTTAAGAAAAGTTCTTGTTTCTGTAACAGCTTTTAAAATGATTATTTTCTAGCTTATTCAGTTAATAAAAGTAGCAAGTGCCTTTGTTAAAATTGTAGAGAATAAGCTCCTTTATAACTTCGTAGTTTTGAGTTTTAGCTGAGATTCACTTTTTCAATAAGCAAAAAAATAAGCTAGATCGCAGGGTTTAAATTGTATTATCTTGATAGTTAAAGGGCACGCGTTTGCACTGAAGTGTAAATTCCCAATAGTTACTCCGCCTACCCTTTACTTTCCTTTTTTACAATTTCTACCCTAGACTTTTAGGAAAAATAAAAAAAAGGGGAAAGACAAGGGACCCGGGTGAGCAAGACTCGAACCCGGGACCCCTCGATACGATCCCCTTTATAACACACACTTATACCGCTGCGCCCTTGGGTCTTTTTCGTTAAAGACTCAAGGGCTTTGGTATTTATGTGCGTTTTGGGCTATAAGCTTATAAGCTGTAAATAGCTTATTCGGGGCTTATTCGTTAAGCAAATTTTTTGTTTCTCATTTTTCGTAGGACTTTTATAGTGTAAAGTATTTTTAGAAAAAATTTCAGAATTTTTCGAAATAGTTTAGTATTTTTTACAATTTAATTTAGTTAAAAGTTTTAAAAATTCATAAAAAATACAAAAATTATCAAAAAAATATTTTTCTTTTTTAAAAAATTTTATTTTGTCATATAGTTTGTAGGAAAAATTTAAAAGTTTTCGTAAAGTCATTTTTACAACTTTTCTTTTTTTTAAGAACGGTCCGGGTGCGGTTTTTTGTTTTGACTCGTTTTTGGGTCAAACGAACTCCGTTTTCGGTCTAGTCTTTTTCATTCTTCGTTATTTGTTCCCTAGAGTAGTTTAGAAGTGAAAATTTCTTCGTAGGGTTATTTTTAAAGATTTTAGGTTTTTCCCCCTTTGTTCGGGATTCGTGCTTCCGTTTTTCAGCTTAATTTCGTAATTTTTAGGATTTTCTTAAACGTTTTAGTTTGTTATTGTTTAATTTGACTTTTTCACTCTCCCAAATCAATTCCTTCATTCAAACTCAAATCTTCGACTGTACCGATCTTCCATTTATACTGCTTCCTGGCATCATTGATTTGTTTTGTTTTTGATTTTTCTTATTATATATATATTTTATTATTATTATATTAT
>BQNB010109211.1:0-16065 GCA_026074375.1 Tanacetum coccineum | reverse complement strand
ATATCGGATTCCTATAAATAAGCATACTAAGGATTGAAGATCGAGTGAATGATGAACAAAACCACGAGCACGAGAGTCTTCAAAATCCGGGGCAATCCTGGACATAAAACACAAACCATGAAACACGAGAAAGGAAGAGGCGAGACTCTTCACATCACACTTATTAATAAATATTATACTAATATACTACTACTAGGGATAAGCATGGGTTGCCACCCACGAAGCGCTTGTTTTTGTGTGAGTCTCTAGCTTGACTCTCCCCATATCATCGTGATATTAGGGATGAAACATGTGGAAGAGCAAACTTCCATCGGACTTTCATATGCCACCGGACCTAAGAAATAAAAACTATAAGCGGAGATATCGGGGTCAAAAATGATATCCTCACTCCCGGAGGAAAGAGGAAGAGAAGAATCCATCGGATAGGTGAAATACGGAAGAAAAATTTGGATAACATATGTGAGGTAAAGATAATGGCGATCCTCAAAGGGTAATTTCACATATGTTGGAGAAAAAATTTTCTCCCAAATCCCGGGGTCGAAAATTTTGTCCTCGGTCATCAAATCATCATTATTAGGTTCATCCTTTAAGCTTCTTGGGTCATGATCTAAAAACACCTCGGGAGGGAGATTAGGAATAGTGTCCTTAATAAGCAAACTCTCAAGACCCTCGAGAATGGAAACAACGCTCATCTTAGGAGTAGACGGATCACAGCGAAGTAGAAACTCAATCTCATCAACGTCGCCACTCTCGATGTTCTCTAACACCTCATCAAAAAGGATTACGTCATTTTTATTAATGTGGGGTTTTTTTTTTTTTTGTGTGTTGTTTTTTTTTTTTTTGTGTGTGTGGGGTTGTTGTGTGTGTTTTTTAAAAAAAAAAAAAGATGTATTCGTCATCGAATTTGAAAAGAGGGTTTGAGTAAATTTTAACTTTATCTTTCGAAACGACCTCATCGGATAGTGACTCGTCATCACTAGAGTATAAAATCTTCATGTTGAATAGAAGAGAGTTAAGAAAGTCGTGTTTTTTCCTCATAAACGTTAGAAGCTAAATCACAATCACTATCACTCTCAGATGTATCCTTGGACTCACTTGAGATTGGAACAAGGTCCTCAACACTAGACTTTATTACTTCGTCCGATTCCTTTTCAGGAATAGTGCTAAGATGCTCAACCCTTATGATGAGAGAGTCCTCGGGCTCCAAAGTTGGTAAACGGGTGTGATTGCAATAACGGATGTATTTGAGTATCAATTTCATTCAAAGAATAGTAACTTCCTCGCTTAATCATATGTCTTCATCGTCAATCATAGCAAAAAGATTTGAAAAGTTGACAGAAGGATAAGTACTAAGATTAGCCACTTTCTCAAGATCCTGAAGCTCTTTCTTTTTATTGATCTCAATACTTATTCTATTGAATTTACCTTTAAGTTCATCAATCATACTTTCACATTCCCTTCTAAAACGAATACCTATTTTTTTATTATGATAATCTTTAATTTGTAAGTCATTACTTAAACTTAACATTCATCTAAATATTACTGCTTTAGATCCTCCATATTTTGGATACTCATTTCTTGAAGATGTGATTTATCGATGCTAGCCGCCTGCTTTTGTTGAAGTAACTTTTCACAAAATGATTACATTATTTGAAGAAGTTCATAAATCTTTTGCTGATTATGGTTCTCTTGAATACTCGGAGCCTGGTGATTGATGGAATATTGCGAGGGTTGGTCAAAACCGGAATAGTTATAATTATGCTCAAATTGGTTTTGATTCATTGGTTGACATTGAAAACTTTCATGAGGACCCCCACAGATTCACAGCAAGATATTGTTTTGAAAAACTCGTGAATTTTGTGGATAATATAATCACTAAAGTTTTGATTGTAGTCATTGTTTCCAGCTCATAGACAAGCGTACCCGTAGTAGACAATCATAACCATAATGAGAATCGTTCCCACATTACTCACACGAGTATGTCTGGGGCTGGGGAGGATGGTTTTGAGTTGGGTTTTGAGATCTGATATTCATCTAAATACGTATCAAACAAAATAACCCCTTAATTAGTAATATATTATATATATATATAATATATATAAATATATATATATATATAATATTCATATATATATAATATATAATAATAATAATAATAATACAAATACGTATACATAAGCAAAGTATCATACAAATTATTCTTAGGAAAGAATAATAAGTAATCAACACGGGTATCGTTCTCCTCGGTGAGAGGTGAATGTAAATTCACGTTTATGTCGGGAATCGAGCTTGAATGTCATAAAAAGTTTTGGATTTTGGATTCTAATTCTAATAACGCAATGGAAAATAAATAAAAGCTCGACAATCAAAAGCACAACTAAAAACCATTAAGCATTAAAACTATAACGGGAATTTGAACGCGGTAAAAACCTAAATAACAATTCTAACCCGAAAAAATGTTAAATTTCAAATCTAAAAGTCCCTAAAAGTATAAAATAATTTTGGAAAAAGAAATTACATTTTTTAGACTTTTATTTTATTTTTTATGAACTAAAAACTAATTTAATCTAAAAATATTAAACTAATTTATAAAAATCTAAAAAATTTAAGAAAGACGCTTTTAACTATTTAAAACTTAAGAAAAATAAAACGAGAAAATAAGCTAAACTAAATAAGCTGTTAAAAAGCAAATAAGCTAAAAGCTAAAACTGAAAAACTTGCATAAGTAATTAAGGGTGCAAAGGTTTAACAGAAAAGTCTCAAGGGCATAGTAGTAGAGGCGTTGGTGTGTGAAGGAGAGGTCACAGGTTCGACCCCTGTGACCTTTCTTTTTATGAAACATTTTTTTAATATTCCTTTTTGTGAAAAAAACCCATACATAGTAAGTAAAAATAAGCTATTTTAATAAAAGGACTTGTTACTAAGACTTAATAGATAAACCAGAAATAAGCTAAAGAAAAAGTGACAGATTTGGCCTTTAAGATTTTGAGGAAATAAGCTAAAATTATGTGGATATTTTGACTCAAAAAAACAACTATAAAACTAAATAAGCTGAAACAGTCTTAGACCCTAACCTAATAAGCATAAATGAAAAGAAATAAGCAAAACAAATAAGCTGTAAGAGCACTAAAAAAACATATAGACAGCAGACATAGAAAAGTCTAAAAGGACTTTATACAAAATTTTAAGCTAGATATTTAAACAAATAAGCACTTCAGAAAAAGCTACTAACCAAAAACAGATGAACCTCTATACCTAAAAGACTTAAATAAGCTGGACTTAAACAAATTAGAACAAGAAATAAGCTAGAAAAATAATTTGAGAAAGACAGATGTACTACTAGCATGTTTAGCTTTTTAGCTTTTATTTGGAATTAAAGACATATTTGTAGCTTAATTTAAAGGCTCAATAAGCAAATTCTAGAGTTAAAACCTAAAAACAGATTTGGCATCCTCACCCCCCCCCCCCTAATTGAGACTGATTTGTCCAAAACTAAGTAATAACATAAAAATCAATAAAAAAAAAAAAATAAAGATAAAAAGAAAAAAAAAAAAAAAAAAGATGAAAAAGCTTTTGAAAACTAAATCAAATAAGCAACATTAAAACCGAATAAGCAAAATTTAAAGCAAAATAAGCACATTTAAGCAGTAAAATAAGCAAATGCATAAAATAAGCTAAAAATGTGAAATAGAAGACTAACCTTTGTCCTTTGCTCAAAACAAGGACTAAATGCTCTTAGAGCTAATCAACTAGCTCCAGCTTATCAAAGATAAGCTGGTAAGAAACCATAAGCCCTTCCCTTTTTGTTAATCATCCATAAAGCTTATCAGACCCTTTTTTAGATAATGTTAAGATATTTTGAGAGGTAAAGCACATTTAAGCTTTACAAAGCTTACTGAGTGAGGTAAAGCTACTAGGGTAATAAGAGCTTATTCAATCTTATCTCAATACATTCAAACAAAATTTGCATAAAAGTTAAACACGAATTTTAAAGGAAACTTGGATTTTATTAATCAAAGAAGTTTACAATGCTTTTTAAAAGGAAATTACATGAATTAAAATTACAATAAGCTAAATTACACTACTAAAAGCTTAATTAAACTACTCCTACACTACATACTTCTTTGTGTGATTCTCTTTTCCTATTTATAGTGAAGGGAGGAACCTTCTAGCCCTTAAGACGCTTCCCCATATTCAATCAATCTTGTCCCTTGATCTTTTAATCATCTCTTTCACCTTGGATCTCTTATACGTCAAATCCACCAATAGTATGCCTTGGATCGCCAGCGTGGATAAAATAGGAGTCAGAGGTGTCAGGACTCTCTCTAGAAGCATACGAGCGTGTGAGGGAGTGAGGATTTACCCTGGGTGAAATGATGGAGGGAAAAGTGGAGAAGATGTACAGTACATCTTATTTTGACTACACATTTGACCCGTGTTTGACCTTAGGTTTATAAATGGATATTAGACCTGGGTATGGAGTTTGGGCTTGGTTATTATTTTGGGTGAGGATCAGGAATTGGATTTATTTTATAAAGGTTTAGGATTTATAAGTATTTATTCTTAATGGGCTGACCCGGCCCAATAAAATGGGTACGGGTTGGCCCATAAAAGATAAATACGCCTTTGGCTTTGTTTTCTCGCGCTCTTTCCATTACCGTGCTCGGTTTTGTCCATTTTGCCATTGTTTTTGTCCTTTTCTGAATATCCGATATCTGCACAATACACGAAGCAAAACAAGCACATATATGGCATTTTAAGTCCGTTAGTGGTCATTTAGGTTCGGTTTATTAGGTAAAAGGTATGTGTAATTAAGCACATACCAAAATCCCCCATACTAAACTTATTGTCGTGTCCTCACGCAATGTCATAAATTCACTTAGAAAACCAAAATTTCAACCCCCTTAGACTAATTACCTAGAAAAGTAGCTAAGTGTTCATCTAAGGAGATTAAAAAATCACTAGTTTTGAAAAGCCCTCCCGTTTTACCATTTTATTATCATTTATACATATCATAACTTTAAGGATCATGGAACAAGAAACACTAAAAGGATAAATTCATCGTCCTTGATTTTTCACCCGCCCCAAACCAAGCTTAAAAATGAAATTATCGTTAAATACAAGTTAAGATGCTAACACTACTCATAAAAGCTAATTGTGTATGCATAGCTACTTTCCGCTCCCTTATTTCCGAAATCGTCTAAAGATTTTATTATTATTATTTGTGACAAATAAATTAATGTCTTATTCTTATAAAGTAAACCCTGTTTAGACCATAATTAGATTTGAAATCCTTCCTAAAACAGACGAATATGAGTGAGAATAAGTTCCACATTAATGTTCTAATTTCGTCAGATTTAGGTTATCCTTTATTTCATCTGAAACAACCTCAACTACGAGTCCAGAGACAGAGGCTTTATTTAGATAACCCCAGAGTCGAAATTTGGCTTTATTAATATTATTATTATAACAACATTATTAAACATCGGTCCTTTAAACAACTACCACATCGGTATGCGAGCTGACCATGGTCCAGGAGTCTTATTTCGACCTCGGTAATTTCCTTGACCTTTTCGAAGGCTGCAACATCGGTTGTGAGCCGACAAGATGCAGCAAACTTTTATCAGTCTTGGATTATTATTACTATGTGCCTTATTTAGAAGACTGTCACATCGGTTGTGAGCCGGCAAGAGGCATTAAACTTTTATCAGCCCATAGTTTTTATTATTATTATTACCTTCACCCTTTAAATGACTACCACATCGGTTGTGAGCCGGCAAGAGATAGTGGTCTTATTTCGGCTTTGGTTTAATACATGACTATTATTATTCTAGCCAAATTTCAAGTCCTGTGGTCTTTTAACTACCTAGACAACGGTAGCGAGCCATCAAGAATTGGTAGCCTATTTCCCCACAACACTGACAAAACCTCGATGTGTACCTTACTTTCACCAGAAAGAATCTCTACGAAGAGATTTAAACTAAGAATCGCAAAAACCAAAGCAACAATAATATAATGTTTATTAAGCTGATGGGAGCAAAAAGCCACAATTAACCTCTATGAGCTCTAAAGAGATCAAAATACTCCACGTTTAACATCTAACTTATATAAAACTATATCATTTTTCGTTCTTCGCAAATTTAAAATCTTTACGAAAAAGATCCGCGAATGCTTAGTCTAATAAAAATAAGCTTTGCATATTTAAAGTCTATTATGAAAACTTGGAAACTCTTGGCTTTTTCAAGCTAGAATTCGCGTTTTACAGCTTCTTGTATAAAAGACTAGCAAAATCTTTTATTTATATAAGTTAAGGGGCAAGCTAGAGCGCAACATGCTCGATCAAGTCAAAATTTATTCTCAAAAAGACAAAACTATGTGTCAAAACACTTATTCTATTTTTGAATATTTTTTAATTTTGGCCTAAAATCACATATTTTTGGTATTTTTAGTGGTAAAACGGGGTTACGTGAAGACAAGGCAAATGCAAGTATGATCAAATTGAAAGATACACCCACATTGTCCTCAATGTTTAAAAGGGTCTCTACGTAAAGTCTAAACATTTATATTATGCTAATAATAAATGTTAATCAATAACTCCTAGATACGATTTCCCAGTATAAAATACATGCTAAGGATTAAAGATCGAGTAAACGATGGACAAAACCACGAGCACAAGAGTCTTCATAATTCGGGCAATCCTGGACATAAAACACAAACCACAAAACACGAGAAAGGAAGAGGAGAGCCTCCTCAAGTCATACTTATTCATAACTATTATACTACTAGGGATAAGCATGAGTTGCCACCCACGAAGCGCTTGTTTTTGTTAACCGAGTCACGAGCCTGACTCGACCCCGAATTTAGTGGTCCATGGGAAAGTTTGGTATCCAGACCAATCCATAGGTGGTATGCTCCGCCAAAATTAATGTTAAAGTCTATGACCGTTCACTTTGAGAAGTTTGGTTCGGCTTTTGAGGTAACTCGACTAAAATCCAAAAGGGAAAACTTGAGTAATGGGAACGGATCCCGGTCCAACCGTTTTGACTGCCCAGTAGAATCTTAATCGAGAATTGAAGAGAAGAACTCAATCACCAACGTTAAAGACGCAGTTCTTAATCTTAGAGTCATGAATCTTCTTCGTTTTCTCTTTGTAGATTAAAGAGTTCTCGTAGGCTTGATCCCGGAGTTCATTTAATTCATTCAATTGAACTTTTTGGTGATCACCCGTGGTCTTAAGGTCAAAATTACAATGCTTTAAGGCCCAATAAGCCTTGTGTTCAAGTTCGATAAGAAGATGACTAGCCTTTCCGTACACGAGCTTATAAGGAGTGCACCCGATGGCTGTTTTAAAAGCGGTAACAGGCCCTTAAAGCTTCTCTAACTATCGACCAAAGCATGATTTTCCCTAGTCTTCCTAAGATACGTTTCAAACCACGATTTTACCCTCCACATTGTCCACTCGTTTATGGATATATGTGGTAGAAAAACGATGGTTAACTCTATACCAACAGACCTTTTGCAAATGTCTTTTAAAAAATAAGTAACCAAGCGATCCCCTATTATTTGAACGAGGAGTTCCAAAACAGGCAAGAGAGATTTAAGAAAAAATTTTAGACACAACTCAGGCATCATTATGGGACGCTTTTACTTCAACCCATTTGGACAAGTAGTCAACGGCCATGAGAATGTACTTGTTCCCATGAGAAGACGGGAATGGTCCCATAAAGTCGATGCCCCATACGTTAAAGATCTCGCATACTTAAATTGGATTTTGAGGCATTTCGTCCTTTTATGAGATTTTTCCTTGACGTTGACATGAGTCACATGACTTCACCATGTCCTGGGCATCACGATAAATTGTCGGCCAATAGAAACCAGAATCAAAGACTTTCTTAGCGGTGTAGTTCGCACCATGATGTCCCCCCTGGGTGGGCTCCATTATGGCTGCCGTGGATAGTTAACGGCTTCTTGGCCGTGAACACATCGTCTAATCACTTGATCAGCACAAATCCTAAACAAGTAGGGGTCGTCCCAAAAATAATGCTTAACATCCTTAAAGAATCTTTTCTTTTATTGGGACGACATCCCTTTCACTAAAAAATTCCCCGCATGGTAATTTGCAATGTCGGCAAACCACAGGGTACTAGAATCACCATAAAAAGTTATCATTCCAAGGGTCTCGAGAGGAAATGTTTCATTAATTTCCTTTTTCTCAAGATCACCTTGATGGGGATTTTCTAGTCTTGACAAGAGGTCGGCCGCGAGATTCTCCGCTCCTTTTTTTATCACGAATAATGACATCAAATTCTTAGAGTAGGAGAATCCACCGGAGCAATCTCGGCTTAGCATCTTGTTTAGCAAGAAGATACTTGAGAGCCGCGAGTCGTAAAATACACTAGGTCTTTGATAAACTAAGTAAGGCCGAATTCCGAAAGCATACACACACTATAATTCTTTTCTGTAGTATGTATGTGCGTGAGCATTCGTCATGAGTCCTTACGTGCATAGTGAAAAGGCTAACAAATGATGTTTGGTCTTTCGTTCCTCAAGACGCGACCAACCGCATACACACTAGCGTCCACATAATTTCAAATGGTAGGTCCCAATCGTGCAAACTACAATGGGGGCTCGATTAACTTCTGCTAAGTATATTAAACGCATTAATGACAATCTTTTCGAGAGAAATTAACGAGGTTTTCTTTTTCTAAAGACGGTCATCGTCGGAGCAATTTTAGAAAAATTCTTGAATAAATTGACGATAGAACCCGACGTGACCTAAAAAACTTTGAATGCCTTTGATGGAAGTCAGATGAGGGAGTTTAACTATAACATCAACTTTAGCTATGTCGACCTCAATCTCGGACTTCAAAATCTTATGACCAAGGACAATGCCCTGCTTTAACCTGAAAGGTAATTCTCCCCAATGAAACTACTTGTATCTTCGCACCATTTTAGCATTTTTGTTCTAAATGGGATAGGCAAAGATGAAAAGAATCCTCGAAGACTGAGAAACTCGTCGTGAATAAATCTTATGAAGTTTCAATAATTAACTAATATATATCATAAAGACGAGGGGCCAAAAGTGTCAACATGCCAAACTTCATATTTACTTATAAAAGGGGCGCAAGGAGCAAATTACATTCATCAATTCATTCTTTTGTTTCTTCTCCGCCGACGCAAAAGAAAAGGAGGAAAAAGGGAAGCAACCAACTAGGTTGCTTGATTCAGGTATAGGGCGAACCCTTTGGGGTTCGTCACGAGATCCAACTAGAATATTGGGAGCATTATTTTAGCATGATTTGTACATTATTCCTCAACTATTACAGTTTGATTTCAATTAATTATTTTTAATAATTTATTTGATCTCGACTTAATTTGGTGATGCTTGATATTTATTATGCTTAATTTTTGTTCTTGCCATTTAATTTGTTAATCGTTCTTTGTTTATTTATTTAATCTCTCTATCTGATCATTGTCTTATTTGGATATCCTTATTGCCTGTCATTGATCCTTGAGTTTTGGTAGTATTGAAGGTGGTTTAGATCCTGTTAGTTATCTTATTAGGCAGACATGTTAAACTTAGAATTAGTAGGGTACTAGGATAAATTGACATCTATCCCTAGTGTAGGAATTGTTTATATTACTGCCTCTATCACATTAAATACTTAAAAAGCTCATGAACTCTTTTAGAGGAGGTTTATAATATATCTTAGGTTATAGACATGTCTTTAGGATAGTTGGGGTTTAACCACTACAACTTAGATGCCCTACCTTAGTGACTTTCAGGGAATTGGGATCGCAGGAAGTATAGGACAGACTTCAAATGCCAATCGGGTATGTCGATATTAAAACCACCATATTAGATAAGAATTAGACATTGCACTTGAGATCAAATTAATTAAACTAGGATATTTAATTAGTTAAATGGGTTCATCTTCTCAGAAGTTTTCTACTATACCAATTCCATTGATTGATAAACCCGATTTTAATTATTCTCTTACAATTTAATCTTCTAAATAAGTTTTAAGCCGTGACAACTTATAAACTCAGATTTCAAACCGCCCATTAGCTCTTGGAACGACCTTGGATTTACCAAACCTGCACTACACACAACCGGGTTCTCTGCCCGTCAGTGCGTTGTAGACCATAGCTGAAATGAGTTTTATAAATTTAAAACTTGGTAAATAATTTAAAAGAAAATACGCATCAAGTTTTTGGCGCCACTGCCAGGGAGCTAAATAGGTTTTAAATTTGAGTTTTGTATATATTTTGTTTTAGTATCTTTAATTTCTTGTTATTTATTGTTTTTCGTGTTAGAACACAATCTACTCGTATCTTGTGTTTGATTTTCAAAATCATGGAAGTGGAACCTTATTTTGAGAACATGACTATAAACGAGTACTTGGAGTATGAAGCCGAAATGGAAAGGCGATTAAGGAATGTTTAATCCAAAGGAAGTCCAACAAAGTATGAAGAGGCGGATTTTGACTCTTTTCACCGAGATAAGAGTAATACTTTTAATTATCCGTATTCTTATGGCTTACCTCCTCCACACCCTTGTTCCTACCTGTTTAACCATATCCTGAGGATTGTGTAGTATATACCAATATGAGCAACGATGTGGATATTGAAAGCATGACTATAGCAGAATATAATCTATACGTTACTAAACGTGGTCTAGAAAAAAATCCATTAAATAATCACTCATATGGTTTCACACCCCAGTTTTTTGCTCAACAACCACACACATCTAACACTCTTGTGGATAAGAAGGATTCCGGTTTCAATGAGATCTTGGATGACTTGTTCATGATAGGAGCTAAAAACCTGAAGCGAATGGGACAAGAAAATTTTCAGAATAGTATTTGTGAACAGGATGTTGTCAACATTAGTAACTTGGAGGAAGAGGAGACTCAGGTGGAAGACGGTGATGATGGGGATTTTTCTGATGTTTAGGATATTACGGTCAAAGACATAGAACATATTAGGAAATTTCTCACACCTAACATTCCTGATGTAGTGAACGATGTTACACAACCTTTGATCCCAAAAACCATACACACCACACCACCTAACAAAGATTATGTAGCACCGACTACTAAATCAATTTTGGATGAACTTTTGGAAGAGTTCGGAGATGAGATTTTGTCTATAACCATGGTTGACAGGGAGGCCGATTTTAATCTTACTAAGGATATAGAGGAGCTTCAAAGAGTTCTTGCTAAAAATCCTCAGTCACTATTTACGGAGATACAAGTGCATTCAGTTATC
This sequence comes from Tanacetum coccineum, assembly GCA_026074375.1. Taxonomy (NCBI): domain Eukaryota; kingdom Viridiplantae; phylum Streptophyta; class Magnoliopsida; order Asterales; family Asteraceae; genus Tanacetum; species Tanacetum coccineum. The sequence continues at coordinate 4,794 of BQNB010109211.1, read as the reverse complement.
ATTAAACCCAAGCCTTTCACTCATACTCAACCAGTGAGTCCCTTATATGGAGTAATCAAATCATCTAAGTCATCAACTAACCCATATAAGGTAGATATGGTTATTACATCTCCTGAATGGTATGATTTCTATTCGTCATTTTTCTATCCTATAGCAAGTTTACACATGAATGGTGTATATTGCTACTTTTACCCACACTTGATCCCAAGTGAGGGGAGGGATACCCTATTACCTAGTAAATAAGGGTAAAGTCAAGCTAGAGACTCAAATAAAAACAAGCGCTTCGTGGGAGGCACCTCATGCCTATCTTTAAATTTGTATTTTATTTTATTTTATTTCCTTTGTGCATTTAGTTGGTTTTGTATATTTCTTACTTAGTTTTGCAGATTCTAACAGCATGGAGATGGGATTAGAGGTCGCCTCGAATCGTAATTATGTGATAAAAGTGTTGTTGTTTACAGCAATTATGGCGTAACCATCGCAGTTACGCCGTAACTATTGTAGATACGGCGTAACCCTCTTAATAGTTACGCCGTAACTGGTTTTAATCATTTTTAAATTTAACAAACCACATGATTACGGAGTACCTCATTTCATGGGTTACACCATAAGTCCTTCTTGCAAATCCTTAAATGTTTGAAATTTTAACAAAACCGTGTATAATTAAATGAACTTTATGGGTGTATTCTCTAGAAACCCTCACGAGACTTCACTCGTCCACTTGGGCCACCAAGTGGTTTAAAAGGCATGTTGCATACGCTAAATGCAATCGTGATTCCTACGAAAATGAGTTAGGATTGTATTTCTCGTATTATTATTTTGTATATTTCAGGCTATTCTGCTTTTATCCGGATTTATGCTTTTGGTATTAGTCTTTCTAACAGATCTACAGGTAAATGCACATGGAGTGGTGCTAGGATGCTAATCAAGCTGTAAGGAAGTATTCCAAACCGGACTAGTTGGATGTCATACAGGCTGTTGATGGGATGGTGGATGTTGCTCGAGGAAGTAGACTTGGGGCATGGCTTAGAGCATGTTTCCTCTTCATCATACCGAGCAAATCCAGAGGAGTTTTTTGTTTCATTTCTAACCCTTCCTATTTTAATTTTATATGCTTAAGTTTTACTCAAATGGGGGAAGGGATTAGAAATAAATACCCATTTGATTATATTTGCCTTTATTTTTCTAGTTTTTTTTGAAAAATGTTTCATTAATAAAATTTTGACATGTTTTTCATTACTTAACTAGTTAAAACTCTACTGAGCACACCCTACCATATATTTCATTGTGTGAGGATAAGCCTTTCTGTTTTCCCATTATACATAAATTTAATAAAATGAGTGTGCCGATGGGTGTAGTAGACTTTAGAACTTAGCCTGGTATATCTTTTCGAGACCACCATAATGAGCATTGCACCTAGTGTAATCGTTGTAGCTAGGATAAAAGGCAAATTGTAGGATTAACCCCAAATAGCCTAAATATGTTTTGTGTATATTGACTTTTCACACTGATTAGTTAATCCCCCTGTTAAACCCCTTGTTGCACTTATGTTTAGTGCAAGATACCCCTAGTATAACCTGTTGAACCTTTCCTTTCATTTTGTAACCCGAATATATGTTGTTTTGTTACACCAATCGCCTAGCCTACCCTGTAGTTTCTTTTGTCCATGATCGGGGAGTTGCTGGGTTTTTTTGGTTTCACTGGTAAAAGTCGCGGGTTAAGATAGAGGGTATGTTATGAAATTTGGGTTTTGAAGACAGTTGATTGATATTCCATATTACTAATAGTAATATCAAATAATAAACCCTCGGATATATATATATATATATATATATATATATATATATATATATATATATATATATATATATATAATATATATAAAATACATATACATAAGCAAAGGATCATAAAAAATATTCTTAGGAAAGAATAATAAGTAATAAACACGGGTATCGTTCTCCTCGGTGAGAGGTGAATGGAAATCTACGTTTATGTTGAAAATCGAGCTTGATTGTCATTTAAGTTTTGGATTTGGTTTCTAAATCTAAATATGCAAAGGGAAAGCATATAAAGGCACGCTAAACTAGAAAATTAAAGCAAAAAAAACCTAACGATATTTAAAACAAATAAAGACTAATTAATAACTAAAATAAACTAATTATTCAACTAAAAATGATAAATTAAAACTCTAAAAACTCAAAATTCAAACTTATTAAACTAAAATGACTTAAACTAATTTTTAAAAGACAGAAAATATTTTTTTGAATTTTTTTACTATTTAAAACTATTTTTTTAAACTAAATAATACTAAAAATGAAATTAAAATTATAAAACTTTATCCTAAAATTTTAATAAAATTTATAAAAATTCTTTAAGCTAAAAAGGAAGTTTGCAAAGAAAAAGAAACAGATAAGCAGCTACCAATAAGCAAAGAAAAATCAAATAAGCAAAATAAGCTGAAACTAGAATACTATAAGAACTAAATGGTGCAAGCTTATAAATGAAAAAGACCCAAGGGCGACTGGTTAAGGTGTTGGTGTTGTGAAGGGAAGGTCACAGGTTCGAGTCCTGTGACCTACCTTTTTACAAACATTTTTATTTTTCATTTTCTTTTTGAAAAGCTATAAAATAAGAAAAACTAAATAAATTTAACAAAGGGACTTATTGCTAAAACTTATTATTAAGCCAGAAAAAAGCACAAATAAAAGTGACAGTTTTTGATTTCAAGATTTTTACAAAACAAGCTAAGACTAATTAGACTTTTAAAGACTCAATGAGCTAAAAAAGAAAACTAAAAAGCTAAAGACAGATATACCCCTAGACCCTATAAGCACTCGGAACCAAGAAATAAGCAAACCAAAAAAAGTAGGAAAAGTACTTAAAAGAGTTAAGATAGCAGACTCAAAAGAAGCTTTAAAGAACTTTTAAAAACTTTAAGCTTAAAATTTAAGACTAATAAGCTTGTGAAATAAGCTGAAAGGTTAAAACAGATAAAGCACTTAACTCAATTAACTCAAATAAACAAGACTTAAACAAAGAAGATTAGAAAATAAGCTAAAAAGGACAAATGTAAATGACAGACTACTACTACTTGTTTTTAGCTTTTTAAGATAAAATGACTTAATTATAGCTTAAAAATAAGACTCAATAAGCAAGATTAGAGACTAAAAGTTAAAAACAGATCTAGAATGACAATTGGAAAACACAAATAATCTGGACATAGGAAAATTGATTTAGAAAATAAGCTTATAAAAGACAAATGAAATTGACAGTTAATACTACTATATTTTTTTGGCTTTTTGATTTCTCTTGACTACTAAAATTAAGACTCAAAACTTACTTTAAACTCAGAGAAAAATGAACAATGATGCAATAGAAACCAAATTAAGCACATCTTAAGCATACCTCTAAATAAGCAGTTTAAAACACTTTTGGAATAACAGATTTGAGATTATGGTTAAACAGCTAGAAAACTTAACAAAGCTTAAACAAAGCTTATTAAAACTATCATTAAGACTTAGTTAGAGCTTAAAAAAACTGATTGTGCCAAACACACCCTTAAACTTTTAAAAATCAATTTTAAGTTAAGACAGATTATTATAAGCTTCAAATAGTAAAAACAGATGAAGAACTAAGCTATATAGAGACAATTAAGCACAAACTACAAATTAATAAGCTTTAGAAATAAGCTAATACTTTTAGCAGCATTAACTGTTTATTCAAGCAGTTTTTCTATTTGATTGGCTGATTATTGAATCTATTTGCATAACTTTCCAAAGATAATAAGCCTTTTGCCATATAGGTCTGTTAAGAGCTATTTTTTAAAGCTCAAAGGTACCCCTTTTGCCTGTTTGCCTGCTATTATTGGAATTTTGCTATTTTTTGCTTATCTGAGCATATTTTGCTTATTGCTTTTTGCTTATTAGGTTTAGTGTTCTCATTAGGATAAATTTCGCTTATTTCCTTTAGAGTAAGGCGTATTATGCTTAATTTGCATTGTACTTAAAATCGAAGTCCTTTAAGCTTAAATATTTATCTGATCTTCTTAGCTTATTGTATCTCATTTTCCTTTGCTTAATTATTTTGGTTCTCTGAAGCTTATTAATATAGCTTATATCTGCTTCGCCTTATTTTCTTGATAGTTGCATGATAATGCTTATTTCTCTTTTTGGATTGCTTTTTAGTGCTTAATTAGCTTAACAGTTAGCCATTTTAAGGCTTAGTATAGTTTAGCTTATTCTGTTCTTATTTGTGATTTATAAAAGAATGTTTTTGTAAAAGTTGATTATTTTTAAGCCCTTTAAAAAGTTAAAAAAATGGAATTTGAAAAAACATTTGGGATCAGGGGAAGCCCCAGGTGAGCAAGGCTCAAACCCAGGACATCTACCCCTTTCACCAAACGTTTTACACAACACACACTACCACTCGCCCTGGGGTCTTTTTCGATTTTATCTTGCATAATTAATTTCTTATACACGTTTTAGCCCTTTTGGTTAATAAGCTGTTTTAGCTTATTTTACAGCTTATTTGATAAGTTGTGTTACCCAGCGGATTTTTCTTAGGATAAGCTTTGTTCAAGCTACTTTTGATATTTTTTCAGAATTTTTATAATTAGTTTAGTATTTTTAAACATTTAATTTCTTTAAAATCGTTTTTAATTCATAAAAAAGTCAAAAAAATATAATTCTTTTTTAGAAAATTTTCTTTTAACATTTAGGACTTAGGAAAATTTAATTTTTTAAAGAGCGGAATTGAATCCCGTTCACGTTTTTAGTGTTTTTAAGCCCTAAT
>BQNB010109210.1:0-22800 GCA_026074375.1 Tanacetum coccineum | reverse complement strand
TCACCAAACTTAAACGGGCCTAAAAATACAGATGGGCCGTGAGCTAGAACAAAAACAAGTCTAACACAAATTCTAAAAAACTAAAAACAATAAATCATAGAAAACGATGGTTTTGGGGTTCGAAAAATCCTTAATCAGTTAAAGGATGCTTACAACGTGATCCGTCTCGTTTTTCTCTTTGATTTGAGAGGTCACGGGCCTTAAACGGAGTTACGGATCAAAAGTTATGGCTGTTTTACTGAAACCCTTTTCTTTACACAAAAAAAATCTTAGCAAACCGCTGCCAATTAGCAACTCGCTGTTTTTAGCAACTCGCCGTTTTTAGCAACTCGCCGTTTTTAGCAACTCGCTGTTTTGGTCAACTCGCTGTTTTGGTCAACAAACCGCCGTTGACTATTTCCTTAAATCGTGGATCTTGTCCCTTTTTCTGTCAAACCGCCACGAAGAATGCAAGGGACGAATTTTGCAAATATTCACCCAATGAACTTTCTAGCCACGAATTGAGTTAGAAACATGTAATACTTTGTGAGTACATCAAGTTTAAGCACACCTTAACTCGTATTACCTTGTAAATCGTCCAATATTGAGCAACCCTCCACGAAGAACACTAAGCTTTAAAAGCTTATATTTCGAGCTAGGAGCTTGTTTAACACACGAAATTTGAAGCACTCTTACCTTTTGATGTGTAGAACAAGTGAAGAACAAGATTAACCAACAAATAAGCCCTAAAAAAATTTGATACGTGGGGTTTTTTTTTGTCACAATATAAGCCACGAATTTGAGCTTGTTTTACCACACGAATCGAAACTAGAAAGGAGAAAGATTGAGTTGTTTAAAGAGAGAAAGAGGAGAGAGAAATGAGAGAGAAAGTGAAAATATATTTTTGATATTTTGAACAACTGAACAACTTAACTTTTCCAAGTGGAAAAGTTTCTTATATACCCCGACACTTAAAAGTGACACGCGGGATATTTAACTAGGACCCGGGCTCGGGTTTTGCTTGTGATTAAACCCGAAACATATACAATATTAGATTAACTATCGATCCCGATTCCTGATATTATACTATTACAACATTAACTAATTAAAGACCGAAGCTCCATCGTAGAGTGACCGAACTTCCTTGTTCGACTCAATAAATTGAGGCTAACAATCTCCCCCGAAGTGAGGTCTTGAACACGGGAACGAGCTTCCTTTATTGACTTAATAAAATTGAGGCTAACAGAATAGCTCGGTGTTTCCTCCTACGTTTGCTAACGGCGTGCCCTCGATGTTAAACGTCGGAATCAGAACCAGATCGTGCCCATCCCACTTGAGGCTAGCACGCAATATCTCCCACGATGATTCTTAACCAAACGATCTTCCTTTATGATCATCCTTAAAAAAATTCGTAGTCTCAAAAGATCCATCTCATTTTCGCCACTTTTACACGAAGGTTGTGCGCGTTTGTGTATGGCTTTGACAATTTGTATTCAACGTCGCCCACTTCGACCTAAGCAATCTTTGGTACGTTCGAATGGAGCCGAAGAGTTGTATGTCAAAAGAATCTTGCCCCAAAACACTCCATCTTTTGGTCTATTATGATATTTGGATCCTTAGAAACCAAACGCAACACGTAGCTAGTAGTTCCTTCTCTTGGCTCGTCCAACATTAATTTTTTTTCTTGGGCGTCGAATGATGATGCTACCTTTGCGGGTCTTTTTTGCGTGTTTTTCTTGACGAGTCTTGAGGTGGTCGATCGGTTGGGTTTTTTGTTGTGACGGTGGTGGGTTTTGATAATATTATGGTGGGTTTTGTTGAAGATGTTGAAATCGTTAAGCGGTTTTCAAACCAAACCTTAAGCAATTTTCACAAATCCTGCTGTTTGATCCTTAAGTGGTTCACACCAAACCTCCACTTATTTTTTTAAGATAATTGCATGGTGCAATAATACTCACAAAGACACCATACTCGGTAACTCAAATCTTGTTATTGACAAAACATAAAACCTAAAAAAGTGTGAGATTGAAATTGGAAGAATTGTTAAATAATCAGTGACGATATATTACAGCCAAAATTTGAGCATTTCTTCTTGTCATATTCAATGAATAGTAAGAAACTTTTTGGTCAATAACACTAAGGGTGGCAATCCAGTCGTGTTCGTGTTGACCTGTTCGAATTCACGAGTTGGCGTGTTATTATAACTTCCACCTAAACACGACCCATTTAATAATCGCGTCAAGAAACTCTAAACCAGCATAATATGTGTAACCCGTTTAACTTGTTTAAATAAATATGTCAAGTTGTGAATAAGATTCTTGGTTTGTCAAATTAACTAATTTAAATGCAAAAATTTACAAGGATCTAAAAAATGATAAAAAAACATACAAATAATTTTACAACAATTTCAATTATTTATGAGTTATAATTATAATTCACTCATACTAAGTACATAACAAAATACATTTAACCCAAATCCAACATAAAATTCAAATTAAATATTTTATTTTTAGAGGCTTATATATACTTAAATAGGTTCACATATTGACCTCTTTAATTATTACTCAACTAAAAAACAACCTATTTATTTTACGGGTTAGACGAGTTGACCTGTCTTTGTCCCAAACCAATTTATCCTTAACCCAAATGATACGACCTTATTAGGGGTTGTATCAGATAGTAACACCACTTCAAGCGTGTGCTCCTTAAGAAGAAGAGAAGAAGACGAGAGATAATTATTTGATCTTTAAACTTGATTGATTCATTGATTACATTATGAAACCTTAAATAGACACTTATGAGAAAATCTCACATGATCCCAATACATATCCTAACACGACTTCAACACGTATCCTAAACCTAATAAACCAACACTTATCCTAAATTTCAATGGGCCCGTAACACTCCTCAATCCTTTCAATATCACATTGTCCTCAAGTGTTGTCTGAAAATTCTTGATTCTGGGATCTCGAATTCTTTTTTAATAATATGGGATCTTATATAAACCACATTTTTGTTTTGATATGAGACACAAATAGGACAATTTTCAAAGATCATATACTCCAAACTCAAGATGTCATGGACCTCCTATCAATAATCTGCTACATCCAATATTGATTGTGGGACACCAATTGACCGTTAGCCGATCCATGTTGATCTTCTTCTATTACAGAAGTCATCCATATGGATCCATACTAGTCTTCACCCATTATTTGATCTTAAGTTACCATAATGAACTCAGTCTGTTGTTTATGAAACAAACTCATTCCCGTACAAAATCTAGACGTAGCCTATAATTCAACTCATCCTCATCCATCAATATTTTTTTGAAAAAAATATTTGGTCACCAGATAAGTTTGAATCCTTTTATGCAAAATGTTAATTAGCTCATCATCATTTTTCTAGCCCATTTTCTTGTGTACTTTTTATTATTTCCCAAATTTGCTTACTTTCTTATCATTAGGTAGTCATTTTCATGAGCTAGAAACCATGCCTCATTTGCGATGGACTCTGGGCTATCCAAAAAGGATAGTGCCCTTCTGAGATTAGTCGGATTGCAATGTCAAGTCAGACCCCGGGTATACCCAAAAAAAAGGCACTCATCTTCAATAGGTTGTCTGCATATTGCAACACATCATTGTTGGTATCATCATACGCTTTAGAAAGAAACTTGTTGAATATTCAACATTCTTGACTTTTCATCTTAAGTTTTTAGATCTCTTGAGCATCAGTTTTTCCTTCTGTTTATCTTCTCGTTAGGGTTTCTTGTCACCAACATTATTATCCACTGCTTTATAATTTTCATCCTCAAAAACAGGCTTCGGTGATACGGGGCTACGGAGAGGATTTCTCCTAAAGTTGTTTTTTAGGCCTTGCCCTACAACAGTTTTATTTGTAATGACAGTTTCAAGTCCGGAGATATAAAAGTTTTAAGTAAAGATAAAGATCTTTGTTAATCAATTTAAGCATCTCAAAACTCATTTCGGTATTCGGCCTCCAGATCAATTTGCAAGAGTTTGATATTGCTTCTTCTTTGTGTTCCTGACAGCTATCCGCCCGGACGATGCCAAAGAATAGTACTTCGATGAACAATAACTTGAAGAACAACAAATTCTTTTTAATGATGAATAATACGCGGTGTACCAATAACTACGGTCAATACTGATCTATGAACTGTAATTTTTTGTATTTTGCTTTTGGAACATTTTTTCGGTCGCCCTCTCAACGAGGACTCTAACAAAGAAAGGCACCAATTAATACGACCTTGTTAGGGGTTGTATCTTCTGGGATATAGCACCATTCAAGCATGTGAAAGCTCTTTATGAAGAAGTGATAGAAGGCGGTGAGATATTTATTTGATCTTTAATCTTGATTTGATTCATTGATTAATTATTTAAACCTTAAATAGAACTTATGAGAAATCTACATGATTCCAATACATATCCTAACACGACTCCAACACTTATTCTAAAAACTAATAAACCAATCAATCTATCCTAAAACCTTAGGCGTAAACACCAAAGTTGTTTAATCTTCGTGTGCCACTTTCGTTTGTTTATCGTGTCTGTGTCTAGAATTGCTTACCCTATCTCAACACAGATACGCTAGTGTAGATCTTTACTTAGTCACTATAATTCAATATTAGTGATGACCTCTTGGTTAGTGTATGCAATGATATTTTGTAACTTTTTATATCATCAAGTCCCCCCAGTCTAGTGTGTCTATTGCGTGCGACTTTGTAGCGTGCGGTAGATATTACTAGACTCAGGTTCCGATATTATTCTTAGCCTTGCGTCTTCTGTGACTACTTGTTTCTCCGTGGCATTTCTTTATCCTTGTTAGGTGGGATGTAGGCGACGTGGCTGTTTCGTGGGCTTTCATATTCTGACTGATTTGACTGTTCAGTCTACTTGCTCAGCTGCCATCACTATTCTTACTTCTAATCTTAGCCGTTGACTCGGAGGTCATGGCCATGTGTAAACATCCAAGAATACTTGAATGTACTACACCGAGGGTAAAAATACTCGATTTGTTTTTCACTGTGTCTTTTCCAATTCTTCCTTTATTTCGCCATTGTTAAGATTTTTCAAGCTTTTTAACCTTTTTATCTGTGCTTTACCGTTCTTCAAAGAATTTCAAGTTTCCAGGTTAAGTTTTTAAACTCCTTTCTTCCATCATAAGTGCCATTACGGATATTAGGTGTGTTCTTACCCAAAAAGAACTTGACGCTTTTTGTGATATGTTTCATATCCCAAAAGAGGTGCATCCTATTTTGCCTAACCAGAATGATACTATGCATAAGAGACCTGCTGGGAAAATTGGATTGTATACTAGGTTTTTTGACTATGCCAATTTTAGATTGCCTTTGTCCACCTTCCTTGTTGACGTGCTTAGGCATTTTGGTAACAATATATCCCAACTTTCTGTGATTAGGGCGGCAAAGGTTTCCCATTTTGAAATCATGTGCCGTGTTTATGGGATCGTACCAATTGTTGGGCTATTTCGATGCTTTTATGTAAATTCTAAAAAGAGTGGATGGATGTCATTTAGTAAGCGTTCCGATAATGCTCCCGTATGTTATACGAAATCCCTTGATTCCCTTAAAAATTAGAACAATCATTTCTTCTGGGTGGATGACTTTGCTTGCCCTGCTTCTTTTTTGTGGCATACTGCCAAGCATGTGACTAGGGATCCTGATCTATAGCGGCCGATTTTAATGCACAAGACTACGCCACTCTTGTTGCCCATCCCTCTCCGTTCTAGAAGTTTTCGGAAGCATTCCTGTCTTGGTTGGATTGAGCCGCCATTACACTTTGGATGAGGAAACTTATCCCTAGTTTTTACACAAGAACAGAGAGGGTGGGTGCCTTTTGTTATATATGTGTTATGTGTTTTACCACTTGTTTTATTTCTAACTGTGTGTTTGTTTTGTGCAGAAATGGATATCTTTGCTTTCATCCATACCCCGGATCCTACCAAAGTAAGAGTTGTTGAGCGAGAACGAAATGAAGATGAGCCACGACTGCTGGATACTACCATTGTTCGCACTATTCAGCTGCTTCTAGTTGCTCCTGATCATGCTGAAAGCGATCTGGAAGCAAATGTTAAGAGCTTTTTGATGAGGGTGGTAGTGGCAACCAAACAAAGCAAGGGGATTCCGTAGTAGGGGGCAAGATGCTAGCATCCAGCCAGTTGTTGAGGCTGCGAATACTATTATTGAGGTTGTGGCCCCTGTGCAGCCGAGACGCCAAGGGAAAAGGAAGTCCGTGGTTGTGGATGCAGGTGGGGCTTCCCATCCTCCCAAAAAGCTGAGGGAGGATCATGGAACCCCGAGTGGGGCCTCCGTAGGTGGTAAGTCCTGGTCTATGATCAAGAGGTTGCTTGCTGGAGCGGTGTTGAATACAGAATTCGTAGTTGCGGCTATACCTACTTTGCCTTTTGTGATAGCTTTCATATCTTCTACGCTAGAGGGTGATGATAGAGATCATACTAACTTTATGGCTGAACCCAACCTCCGTACTATTGGTGCTTTACAAAGGTTCGTTATTTTTTCAGACTCCTCTCATCATTCTGGTCCTATTATTGCGGAGGCTGAAGTTGATTCTCTTGTTAGGTCCTCCGCTCTAATAATGAGGACTGTTACTACTGTTACCTCAACGGTCGATCCTGCTTTGGTTGCTAAAGAGAAACCTGTTAAACCCTCTCTGTTTTCGGCTGATTCTTCTTCAGCTATTGGTGTCGATCCCAACACTGGTGTCTTTTCAGATCTTACTGGCAGTGACTTTCTTGTTGGTGGTATCCGCACCGTCGTTGAACCTGATATTGATCGTTAGAAAGTTTACGTTCCCCAATGGAGCGTGACCAATGGGTCTTGCCTTGATGACGGTCGCGACTGTCGTGAGATGGTTGCTGAGTTTGCTCCTCCCATGTTTTTTTTGTCTGTTCGTGGAATGGAACATGACCAGCTATTCACTAAGTTTAATATTGGAGCTGCTCGTCAAATGTATTTGAGTGCCGAGGTAAGGATGCGTGCTAAGTATAATATTAAGGAGAGAAGGAGGTTAAAGTCTGTTGTTGAGAAGCAGGATGAGTTACTGAAGGCTAAGGATGAAGAGATTGAGGATCTTAAAGGGCAACTGTTGTTGAAGGAAACAGAAGTTGTGGAGGCTACTTGCCTCCGTGCCCGGACTTCTAATCTTGAAACTGTTGAAAAGTCCCTTTGGGATGAGGTAAACGCTTTGAAGGAGTGTAACACCATCCTTGAAAAGGAGCGGAATGCTCTGGATGTGAAGGTGACAGATCTTGAAGCTTCAATGGTGGGCAAGGAACGTGATCTGACTGATTTGAATGCTCAGCTTACTTTTATCAAATCTCAAAATGACAACCTTGTGGATCGGGTACGCACTGGTAGGTACAGATGTTTCCTTCAACATGACAACCTTGTGGATAGCTACCGCTAGTTTAATTGCTCCTATTTCCGTAAAGGATTACGAAGTGGTAGGTACAGATGACCAAGCAGCTTCTGATAGGAGTGTTGCTTCCTTTCCTAATGTTGATGATGCAGAGTTGCATATCCTTCAGTGACTTACGTATTTTGCCTTGGTCATGTGTGACCTTTTTGTTACGGTTATTTGTATGTAAACAATTTCTCTAACTGTTTTTATCCGTTAAGTGCCGCGGTCGTTTATGACCTTTTTAGATGCGGTAAATTACACTTGTATAATTTAATGTTTCGATCCTTGTTTATGGTTCTGCTATCATTTTAATACCATGATGACATGTTTAACCTGATAGTCGTAGTTGGATATTTGTAGGTTATTCCCTCTATACTGGTTTGCAACACCTCTTATGTATACTTGAGTGAATTGTTAGATTTACTCATCTTTTTTGTTATATAGAATAATGTTTGGTGAGTCATGCCCTTAATGTGTGCGCGTCTTAATCACATATAAAATAACTTTGCAAAGTAAAAAACAAATATTTTTAAGAATAAGCTTGTGGAGGTAGCAAGTCTCCACTTTCATTAAAAATTTAAAAGACATTACAATGGATAAATAAGATAGATTGAAATGCATTACCCCACTGAGAATGGGAGAATTTGTGTACCGTAATAACGATGCAAGCCGTGCAGAAGACACATGGAAGCTAGGCCCCAAATGGGAAGGACCATACGAAGTCACGGAAGCACTTGAAAAGGGCACATACAAGTTAAGAGATCGTGAGTTGGAATGTCAGCAACCTCAAAAAGTGTTACAGGTTGAGACAAGTGGATCTGAGGTTATTATTGGGCCGGGCCAATGAATAGGATCTTATATTAAGTCAAGTGAAGAAATGATTTCCTGCACAATCAAAGGTAAACTGTTAGTTTTACCATGGGGACGGACCCCACGATTCGACTCCGGCGTGAGAGTAAGTATTTATGTTTGTCAGAGAATGTCAGAGTATGTGTGTGTAAAATATGGTCAGAGGATCATACCTTGTGGGGTGTCATACTACCCCTTTTTATAGGTAAGCCAAATATTAGGTTTTCCTAGTATTTCGCTTGGGTCTGTTGGTGGGCTGAAGTGCTATCCTTATCAGGCAAGAGTCAGCTTGTAATCGTGACTTGCGGATATGGGTTTGCCTAGCGGACTTCCGCTGACCTGCGGAAGTGTCCTCTGGAAACCCCTCATCCGTCTTACTGCTTCCGGACCGTAGCTAGTTTGGTTTGGGTTTAGTTTTGGTCCATTATGCTTTTTGATTGTCCTATTAGGCCTGGGCCCATGTACGGCTTATGTAGTCCAGGCCCAAAGGCCTGCTATACGTGTTATACGTCATCAACTTTCATTTTCATTGTGACTATCAGTGACGAAAAATGTCGTCACAATATAGTGACAATTATATATTGTGCCTTTTGTAGCGAAATTTTTTGCTTTTGGTGTAAGCTAAATATGTAATTGTTAGTACAAAATTCGTGTCGGGTTAGCGAAGTGCAAGAAGTCCCTTGTCGGGTCGGGCCTCCAAGTGACTTGAATGATGTATCATTTTACATATTTTTCTTTAAATATCGGATTTATACTAACATATTGCGTGGGTGTGTTGTGGGGGGGGGGGGGGGGGGGGGGGGGGGGGGGGGGGGGGTGTGGCTGAATCATTAAAACATCTACCCTGAAAACATGAATAAGTGATCAGGTTCTCAATTATTGGTTTTTTTAGCCACAATATGATATACCAACTAAACGAGACACATGAAACAAAATTTTGAAACCAGGTTCATTTTAACTAAAACATGATTTATGAAAAAGAATTTACACTACGAGGGGAAAATTCATGGTGTTCCCGTTAACATCTAACGACCTCTTTGGGTCCGCCTAAAAGCGCACCCCCAGACCTTACATAATATCACACAGATGTCTCATCTCACACAAGACTTAATCCCACAAACTCTAGCTTGTTTAATGGGTCGCAAACAAACAACTATGCCAAATGCCATTTACTCTTTGTTTCTTATAGTCACATATAAAGTCATACAAAAATATATGCATTTTTTTAAATTTGTGAAGAATGGTATATAGAATCTGTGATATCGTAAGATGTTAACGTGACATAATAACCAATTTGAACACACTTAACACTAACAATTTAGACGCCCAATATTCATGTCTTCAATCAGAACTTGCTAGAAAAATGAAAAGTTTAGATCAAATTAGATCTAGCAATGGATGTGTGGTTGTTCTATTCTTCTTGTTATTTACTTAAGCATTCTTACGTGAACACATCAATAACAAAAAGTGTGCCAACAATAAAACAAATTTACCAATTTCATGAAGAGAATGGGTGTTTAACATCATCTGCAATAATCATTCATCTTATATATACAATACTATCAAACCATTCGATTATCAGATACTCAAAATCACGACAAAGATGATATAATTATAAAAGAAAAAAGAACACTATAACCAATCCTGGTTTTCACTCACAAGTATATGTCATCTCTGATGAATTCCAATCCTTTTTCATGATGGGTTTAGAATACACAATGATGGTTATTGTGAAAAGATTCATGGGATATGATATCGTGTTCCAGGAACCGATCCTTGTAACAGTGTAAATCAAATGCTACTTTGTATTTCACTGAATAAACGAACGTTTTGGTATGGCTCTAATTACCAAAACCCTTGATCCCGACTAAGAAACCCATCCTTTGATTTACTTTCATGGTAGGTGGTTCGTAACCGAATCTGCTGCATCTTCCAATTACCAAACTACTCTTAACTTAATCACTAGAGAATCCAATGTGATTATCGTGTCAGTAAACTACAGGTTGGCGCCAGAATATCGTATACCAACTGCGTACGAGGACTCTTGGGAAGCGATCAAATGGGTAGCTACCCATGCTAGGGGAAATGGTCCTGAGTCATGGTTAAATGACCATGCTGATCTTGAAAACATTTTCTTTGTGGGAGATAGTGCGGGTGCCAACATCGCCCACAACATGGCTATCCGAGCTGGGTTGAACTCGGATGGTGTTATCAACCTCAAGGGCGTGATTCTTCTTCACCCCTATTTTGGTGGAAAAGACCCAATTGGGGAGGAGGCTGGAAAAAATAAGCAGTTCAAAGCATTTACGGATCAGCTATGGATGCTCGCAAACCCATTAGGGGTCGGGTTTGATGACCCTTTATATAATCCAGCCATGGACACACATATTTCTGTTTTTGGGTGCTCCAAGATACTTTTGTGTGTTGCTGAGAATGATAAAATGAAAGATAGGGGTATGAATTATAAGAAGGTGATGGAGATGAGTGGGTGGAAAGGAAGAATGGAGGTGTTCGAGAGTAAAGGCGAGGGTCATGCGTTCTTTTTGTCAAACACTACATCTGAAAATGCTCGCATCTTACGTGATAGAATTTGTATATTTATCAACCCGATCCGTAGCAAAGCTTGAAAATCATGTTTATCAACCGGATCCGTAGCAAATCCAAAATAATATCACTACTATACTATGTGCAAATGTCGAGCATTGATCCCCGAATGTTAAACCTTAAATCATACACATTACTATTAAATTTAAGGTGTCTATTGTTTATGTGTTTTACATGCTATTGATATATGTCATGTTTGCATTAGACATCATTAGAAATGGTTAAGAATTAGAGAAAGGAGGCAAAAGAGTATTTCATGGTTAGGCTAAACGTAATGGGACGACCTTTTGCGGTCGGTCGTCCCATGTGGCAATAAAAGAGACATGGTATCCCACCCACTACGCCGTTCGAAGGCAAGAACAAGAAGACCTGGTCACCCCCAACTTTGCAAAGTTAGGGTCTTCTGCACGACCTTACAATTGGAGGAAGATTTCGTATTAAAAAAAATTAACTCTTTCTTTTATATTTTTATTTAAAAAAAAAAAAAATAAACCAATTTTTTTTTTTTTAAATACCCATTCACATATTAAAATCTCACTTTTTATACCATTGTTAATCACAACTTACATACATTTATAATTTCATTATCTTATTTAATGTCTTGTTCGATACAATTAGCGACGATGAAATCCAAGCTTTAGTTCAAAAACAAATTGACGAAGATATGGTTCATCAGAAAGTGATTATGGATTTAGCCTTGCAATTTGATAATGCATGCACAACTAAAGAACATCTTAGAAAAAAGCATACGATAAATGTAATCACATTCAACAAGAGAGCCGTGCTTTTGATCGACCATTTCTTTTAAAGAAGGTTTGATAAGATACGAGCTAATTTTTATGTACAGATTGCGGCAAAACTAGAAAAACAAATGAATGCTAAGTTAGCTTGGTTACTGAAAAAATACAACACGACTCAGAAACCCAATATAGTGGTTTCGTTACGACACATGAGATTGGTGATGTATACCTTACCACTACAACAATTGGGCCATATAGCTTCGGAATTTTATGAAGACCACAAAAGTGGTAGCTAGATGAGTGCTTGATCCCACATTTTCAACTTAGTTTTTGGTCAAATATGCGAAAACTGGTCCCACCCAAATCGCCAGCACAAATGTGGTCTCAACATTTTATGCATTAAAAACATTATTTATTCTTTTGTTAAACACATTTTTTTTTCTAAAAATCACCTTGCGACCACAAATGTGGTCTCAACACTTTATGTATTAAAAATCTTATTTTTTTCTTTTGTAAAAGATAATTTTATTTTGTAAATGTCACTTAGGCACATATGTGGTAAACCTATTACACATTAAAAAAACATTTTCTATTAAAATTTGTTTTTTATTTAAATTGTCTTTGTTGTATAACGACCATTTAATTTATGTAAAAAGGATTACGCGACCACTATGTGGTCGCAATTTTTTTATTAAAATCAGTATTTTTTTTAGGTTATTACAAAAATTCAAAAAAATTATGGCTAACTAATTTTAGTTATAGAAAAAAACTTAATTTATTCTTATTAATTTTATAAAAAAGTTTTAAGATATATATATATATAATATTAAATACAAGACACTTATAAAGGCCGATAAAATATTTAGCGAAAATTATATATTTTCTAAAGAAAATTAGAGTAAATGCAAAAATCATCCTTGTGGTTTGTAGGTTTGTGGCAATAATCTCCTAGTCGATACTATGGCACTAATATCTTAGTGTGTGAAAACGTTTCAACAAAATCATCCCTCATACTGGGAAAGGGTTTACATCAACTACAAATAGTTGAGAAAGCTTAAGAGAAAACTAGAAGACACAAACAATGGATGAAAAGGCACGGGAGTGTGGAGAAGCATTATGCAAAAACAAGTTGATGTGGTTGAATACTTTATGGAAATTTGCTAGTGTGGGGGTGATGAGAATGTGATTAGATTAGAGTCATCAGATTAATAAACTGAAATA
This sequence comes from Tanacetum coccineum, assembly GCA_026074375.1. Classification (NCBI taxonomy): domain Eukaryota; kingdom Viridiplantae; phylum Streptophyta; class Magnoliopsida; order Asterales; family Asteraceae; genus Tanacetum; species Tanacetum coccineum. The sequence goes on along the minus strand of BQNB010109210.1, from coordinate 9,953 downwards.
TTTTAGTGTTAATGTTGTTTTAATTTATGTTTTAAATAAAGTAATTGTTTTTTATTCCGATATTTTATTTTCAATATTATGAATTTTAGGTAGTTTTTCGTTATAAATCCCACATATCCTCATTATATCATACAACTTCTTATAACTATCTGATGGATTTCCAATTGCACTAAGAAAATGATCACTTGGGAATACAGTTCTTGATATAGGACGATTCTGATTCATTTAACACCTGTTATGGTTTTTAGTAGCGCACATGTTGAACCTCCATACACCCAAATCAAGTTACCATAATACCGGTCCTGCGGGTGGTGTTCAGCTCTCTAAATAGCATATGTGTTGAACCCATCCTTCCTCAATCCCCAAACCAGTTAAGGATATACCGGTCCTGGGGTCTTTAGCGAGCCAGCTGCTTAAAGGAAAATGTATTTATTTCTTGCTCGGATGGGGCTCTTAATGTCGACACAAGAATATTAGCAGAAAGTTGTGAGGATATGGGTGAGGATGCTGGATTTTAACGAGTAGGGCGTGGTTAGCGCCAACAACTATGTGAATGCTTTTGGTGCGCATGTAATGGATGTTTGGGAGGGAAGACATCGAAAACCTTTCTTAAAAAGGGAAACTTGAACTCGTTGTTTGCAAAGTGAAGTCTTGTTCTCCGATGCACCTTGGAGATTTAATGTGACTCTGAAGATCTATGGGTACAATACCTGGGAAACAATACACTCAAAAGTCCTTGATGTGGGTTAGTTTTGAAAAAGGATATTACGTAGGAGTGCTATGTACTTGAATGTCTAGTCTTTTATCTAACCATCCAAAGCATTACCTTAAACATACAAAAAAGATATGTGGTTGAGGTTTTCGTAAGGATCAGTTTCATTAGCTTAAATTTTTGTTATTCAATTAGTAACGTAATTTTCAATTTTGTTTATGTAATTTCCATTCCATAATGTAATTTTCAATTCCGTTATGAAATTTTAAATTGGAAATCAAACAACTACTATTCAACGGATATATTCGACTATATTGTTTTTAAAAGGTATATGAGTTGTATTTTTAAATTTACGTCAAGTTCATGTTTTTTTATTTTCGTTATTTTTTTCCGTTTTTTTTCCGTGTAAATGTCGAGCGTTGATCCCTGAATGTTAAACCTTAAATCATACACATTACTATTAAATTTAAGGTGTCTATTGTTAATGTGTTTTATATGCTATTGATATATGTCATGTTTGAATTAGATATCATTAGAAATGGTTAAGAATAAAGAAAGGAGGCTAATAAGTATTTTTACACATTTTCAATTTTCATTAACTAAGGAAAACGAATGGGGAAGGAAGAGAGATTACAAATATTTGAAATGACTAACCTTCTAAACCTCCATCTAATGGGGGTATTTATACTACTTGGCTACCTTTCTTACTTTTTCCTACTTTGACTATTTGTCTCACTTCATCAACGTTTACATAAGTTTAACCAAGTTTGACTTATTACAATATAAATATAATTTATAATACTATTTATTATAAGACCAATTCTTAATTAATAATAAATATTTTTCTTAAACCTAATAATCTCCCCTTAAGGTTGATTATTACTGATGCCTCATCGTCTGTAGAATTGGTCTTCCATTCATGAACGACTCTCATCTTTTCATTTGCTCACGGTGTCTTAGACACTTTGTTATTTCTCTTTCATACGCTTTCGTTATATCAAGGTCTAATTCACCCAGCAGAGGAGCGCGCCTTCTTCAGAAACTCAGTCTCAAAGATCTTTAGTTTAACTTCCTTCAAAACTCTTTCCAGCGTATCATCACAAAACTTTACAATCTCAACCAAATTCATAACCCTTTTCTCTTCTTTGTTGTTTAAGTAAATTAAACCCGTAGTTTGTTTATCTATAATAGAGTAAGGATTACATGCTTCAATACCAGGGTATATCAACGTTGGTGCGGTTAAGTTGATCTTGATTTGGTTGCTTTCTATTCCCAGCTAAAAGTCATGAACTCTCTCCTAGATTACACGACTCGTGATGAACGTCATCAAAGAATTCAACAACTTGTTTTCATGGTAGTTGACTTTCTTGTTCAGGCAAAGGTAGTACATATCTTCAATATCATTCTTGTTTAGATACTTGAAGTCAGCCTCAGAAAGGCTATCTGGTTTGTTGGTTTCCTTCATCACAATGATTTGTTCCATATAATCAAGCCCTTTCTGTTGTTTAGTAGTAACTCTGACAACTTCAACAATCCTGTAATTGGAGAAATATTCTTCTAGATTATTTCTAACACTTTAGTGATTGATCTTGTACCTTCTCTTATGTCATGAATCTTCCCAGTGTTGGATAGACAACTATACTTCTTCGTTAAAAGTCTTGAATTCTTTCTAACCCAACGATTCAGCTTTTCTTCCAAATCTTCTTTAGGAAACGGAACAACATGTATGAAGAACTTTATCAATGTTTTGAACCCTTTGATTTCTTATGTCTTTTTGCCTTTTCTCCCCCTCAGGAGGACCATCATCTCATTGATGTGCATCATGAACTCTGCACGGGGACCATAGAAAACATAAGCATACGGCTTTGATCGTCTTATGTCCTCCTGTCTGCTTTCCCACACTATCTGATTCTCCATATAGTTATTTTATTGTTCCAAATGGTAGGCATATTCTTCAGCATCTCTGAACTAGTTACTCATCATGTCTCTTAATGTAGCCTCCATTCTTTCATGATCATAGATAGTTGGAACACGCTTATCGACATTATGAAACTCTTCAATTAGATCAAGAGTTTCATCTTCAGGATTGACCTCATCTTTATAAATTATTGTTTCCTCAACCCATGCATCTCATTCTTGTTGTTGTTGACGTTGAAATGCAGAAGTTTTGGATCCTTGAGCTAGTTGCTTTCATGAAGAACCGCTTGTTAATCTTTGATGTTTATAATCCTAGATGAGATCTATCCCATCTCGAGCTTAAACGATCTTAGAGTCTATCAGATTCTTTAGACTTCTCAAGGACCATCATCTCCTTAATGTGCATCATGAACTCTGCACGAACTAGCTGAGGCAGAAAACTTTTCAAATTTCTTTTTAAGAATATCCCACATATCTGGATTAGCTACTTGAGCTTGAAGATTTGATTTCATCTTCAAATAAAGTTGGTGTTGAAGATCAGTAGTTGTTATAGTAGCGGTTGAAGTACTTGTTGTAGGATGAACATTAAGAACTGTATTCTTCATGTGAATCTTGAAAATTTCTTCAATAATCTTAGGCGTATGAGCAACAAGTTCTCATGAAACCAACTCAGGTACATTAGATGTTGAAATCTCTCTATCTTGCTTGACCGCGTCATTGATCATTCTTGGAACTGCCTCTTTTATAAGCTCATTAGTCTTTGCTACAGTAAGCTCTGGAACTAGATTGTTGAGAGTGTCAGGCAACTCTTTCATTTTTTCCTGAATATAGTTGTTAGTAACAAAAGTATTCTTTATATGTTTTCTAAGTTGACCACGTTGTCTGCTCATCGGAGTAATGCTTCCTGGAAGTATATTGGTTTTGCTGGAACTATGTTTTGATTTGCTACGATCTTGAGATGTAGTGGCGGGTGTAGGCGATACAATAGCCGTAAATTCCTGAGAAATAGTCTTATCTGAAGATAAGTATTTCCTAGGGGATCTAGGGGTGAGGGAATTGGTGTCTGCATCTTCTCATTCCTAACCTTTGAACTACCCATTACTTGAGTTCTGACCAATGCATGATCATCGTGATCATCATCATCATCATCATCATCATTATCATCCTTCTTCTTATCATCTTTCTCTTCCTCCTCCTCCTCATCATCATCATTAATTTCTTTTAGATTTTCCTTGTGACTCTCGGGCTCTAACCTAGTACCGAAATCTTCTTCATCAAGGAAAATTGAATCAACAAACTCACTGGCATACGATTCTTTATCTTTTCCTTCAACAATCTTATCTATATCCTCTTCCAATATTTTCTTCTCTACTGCAGCTATGTTTTCTTGTTTCTCAGTAATCTTGATGGTTTTCTGTAAAGTGAGGATCAATAAAGTTGCTTCAGTAATGTCATCTCTTTCTCTATCATCACTTAGAGGTGGAATAGTATGGGAAATGGGTTTTTGCTTCCTAACACGAATCTTGAGAGATGGTATGGGTGATTTTGTCTCTCTAGCAACACATTTCCCTTTCTTCCGTTGAACAACATCAATAATAGGGTTAGGTGTCCTAGGGGCTCTAGGTGTCCTATGTGTTCCTTAGGTAGATTCAACCAATTATGGCTGAATCATTAGAGAATCTACCTTGACAAATTCCTCCACATAATCCTTATACTCTTGAGTATCTTGGATTTCATCAGTTATCAAGTCAGCAGGTATTAGCAGCCCTTTCACAATCACCTTCCCAGTAGTATACATACTTACGAACAAAGTATCATCCTTGATTAAATGATATTCCTCTTCTAGTCTCTTGGGAATAGACTCAAACTTTGACAAAATATCAGCAATGATCAGTTTTGTGAAGGGAGGATACTGAATGACGTCCTTCTTTTGCTGGACATGGTGAATGAAATCCCACCATAGAAGGCTTGCATAGTCAACATGCTCTTTATTTACCACAGCATGAAAGATTTGAAGAATGTTGATCTTTGTTTGATCATGACCAGATGTTCTTGAAGTAAGACAACGGTTGAAGACCTTAAACATCGTTTGCCATGGTTGTGCAAGATTCTTGGTGAAGAATGCACTCACTTTTTCAACTAATCCTTGATAGCTGATGTGGAAACTAAAAGGGAGGGTTGAATAGTTTACCCATTCGCGTTTTAAAATTTTACTTCTAAAATTGTTAGATTCGAATATATGTTCAACTAACCAACAATATAAACCAACAATGTACATATCTACTAACAATAACTAAACAAACAATAAGTAAGAATCACAACAATATAAAGAGATGAGGGAAGGAACAATCAAACCAAGACACCAAGATTTATAGTAGTTCGGCTATGAAGCTCCTCTTCACCCTACTCCACTCCCTGAGTATCCTACTCGAGATTTCACTATGTCAACAAGCTCCCTTTAGGTGGAGAAAACCGTTTACACTTCGCTTACGTTGTTTTCCGACACTAAACTAAATGTCGAGTCCTAATCTTAGCTAGAACCAATATACCACTTCATAAGTAATACACAATCAGAAGATCTACACTATCAGATTTATACACTATTGGATTTACACACAAGATGATCAAGATAGAGATTTGGTTCTTAGAAGAAAGAAGGAGAAATCACTAGACTACAACAATTCGTTTCTTGGCGAATACGAATGTTCTTCTCTTGCACTTGATAGAGGAATGAGAAAGAAGAGATTAGATCACTTGAAACAAGATTAAACAATATTAGTGATTAAGATATTTAGTGAGAGAAAGAAGGTTTTCGAGAGAGAAAGATAACTGAAAAAATTCATGCAAAAAGGTATGTTTTTCAGCTGGGAATAGTGCATTATTTATAGGCAAGAAATCCCAACGGTCAGCTGGTGGCGGTCCCGGCGGTCCTAGATATACCTGGGAGCCGCCACTAGACTGACGCTCCCATTTTTGTCTTTTAGTAGGGGAGGTTAGATCTGGTGTAGAAGGTTTCATTTTGGGAGGAAAATAAGATTTGAATTTTATATTTAAATAAAATATTTCTTTTATTTAAAAAGTATTTTATATATATTTATTTTAGTAAAAATACTTTTGTGAAAACATAATGGTTAAGGAAAAATATTTTCATGATCACTAATCATGTTTAAATGATTTGTTTATGCATACCTTAAGTGATTTACATTTGAAATAGAAATTTACAATTAATAACTTGTAAACGTTTATTTTTATCATAAACGTTTTTATATTTTGTTATCTTCAAAACATTGAGAGGTTGAAAAATATAAATAATGTTTTTAGACATTATTTATATTATTTTTGATGACAAAATATACACTCATTTTATGTAAAAATAAAGTTTTCAAGTTATTAATGAATTTTGATTGATTTCTCCCCCTTTTTGTCGAACTCAAAAAGGATTATCATCGAGTTGTAAAGAGAAAGAAATCAACGATGCCAAGACTCCCCCTTGATATATGCTCCCCCTCGTTTGGGGCACCAAGGGATCAGTCTTATGAGATTTTTGCTACAAAACAAAGTGAGAAGTACAAGTGCGATAAGATATTCTTAACTAGTAGCAATATAACAATCCATGCAAGTAAACCATAAAGTAGTTCCATTCATCACTTAAGAAACTCATACAAGAAGCATGGATTCCAAGCAATACTAATGGAAAATAAAGCTAAGTCTTACAAAGGAACATTAATTCATGAATTACACCAAAATCTAAACATACTACATGAGTTAAATAAAGTTAATACTAAATAAATCCTAGATGATCCTTGATTAGTAGAAAATGACTTTCAGTAAAAGGTTAGGGCAACAAATTATGAGGTGACATGACCAAATTTTTAAGGGTGAGGTGGAGAGAGTAAAGCAATGGCGGAAATAAGAAGATACTCAATGTGAGCAAACATTAAGTTCGTCTCATTCCTAAGAGAGAAGATGAGATTTCGGTTCTAAAAGCAACAAAGACAAGTTGAACCATGATAGTCATAATAGTTGAAGTAAATAGGATGACCCATGAGAGGTGGTTGAGGTGGTGGTTGTGGTGAAGGTGGTGAAGGAGTATCAAGAATGTGATCAAAATGAGTGATTAGTGACAAGAAAAGAGTGATATCTAAGAAAGGATGACTTTGGAATGGAATTGGGTTTGAAGGTCTTGGAGGTGCATCCATGATATTATTAAAAAAAATGGTTGGATGGTTGAGGAGAAGGTGGGTCATTAGAAGTAGGAGGTGAGGATTGAGGTTTCGATGTAGATGAGGAAGAAGTAGTGCCAAAGGTAGATGATATATCTTTGGTTGATGGAGTTTTTGATGGTGCATTTGGTAGAGATGGAGGGGATGATGTTCTTATGGGATAAGGTGTGGTAGTGGCATCTTCATCACTAGAAATGTTGACAAAGAGTTGTCTAGGTGGAATGATGGTTAGTTTGATTTTCTTCGAAGGGTTAGATGAGGAGGCTTGAGTGGAAGCCATGAAAGTAAGATATGAAGGAGATGAGGATGATAAGAAGAATGTTGAGGATGAGTATTTAATTTAGAAAGATTGGATTAAAGAGGTAAAGCATAAGGTTTATGAAGGAAGATTCAAAAAAATGGTTTAGCAAAATGAAGTAGATGTAGCTGGGTCTAGAAGAGGGGTTGGTCAACTGCATAGAAAATCAAGAGACACAGTAAAAATTCCGTGACTCCTGTTGGCGCTCCCATATATATGGTGGTGGTCCCAGATATATTTGGGGGCCGCCCTATATTTATGGCAGCCTCTTTCTGGAGAAATGAAAGTTTTCAAGTTTGTCCTGATTTTTGGTAAATCCTGTATAGAGAAAGTTCCCTAGATTTTCCCTTTTGTGGTCAATCATATTTCATCATGAATCATCTAATACTGGCTAGCTATCCTAAGTTCTATCAGAGAAGCAAATTTAGACATATTGACTAAGAGATCATTTAGCATGCATAATGCCATACAAACAACAATAAGCATAGTGTATTAAAAAGCATGCAAGCAAGTTTTAGGATGATAAAATGGAACGATCATCTGAGGCAAGTTACGTTGCCCAAATTAACATCTAAAAGACTACTAAATATCATAAGTTCAAGTACCTAAGCATAGATAGTATTAGTAAGTACCAAAAAGCATAATAAAGTAGTAAATATAAGTATATTGTCTTATAGAAATTATCCAAATTACTCATTTCTTCTTCTTTCCTTTCAACAAATTCTTGATGCCCTTCCTGATTGACCTTAATCCACCATGATACTCATCTCACAACTGGACTTGACGGTTGATAATTTCGGTTTGGCGGGTGTAAAAGGGTTCCATGTCAGGGTCAATATTTGGTGGGCTTTTAAAGACTCAAGGAACCTCATTTGTTAATGAATTAACAAAACGAATAGGGGAAGGAGTGCTTGCATGCGAGGTCCCTTCACATTTCCATCATCATCATCATCATCATCATTTAGATTAGAGGAGGATGGTTGACCGAAGGCGGAGGAAGAGGAAGTGGAGTGACGACCTCTTTTCGTGCCATAATCCTTTCGAGTCTTTCGCTCTTGTTGAGCGGTAAGAGGATACATGACACGGTCATCCAAGACATAAGACTCGTTAAACAACTCAAGACTTTCACCCATGACATACTTAAACAAGCGAGTCAATAACATACCATATGGTAGTATCAACCTAGCTTGTTTAGTGACAAACTCTATTCGTTTTGCAATGAAAAATGCAAGATTGAATTATTCAGACTTTGCAACACAATAGAGCATATAACAAAGACATGCAGGAATGTGGTCCCAGTTACCCCTAGACAAAAGACATTTTCTCAGATAATTTCAACCTAAGATTTCATGATTGACACGATTTCACGAGTTAAAATTTTGTTTTCTTCGACAAGAACTATGGCTTTATGACGAATACGAGTGACCGGACCCTCCCATTCCTCTTGAATATAGTTTTTGATTTCATTAGGACAAGGAGGGTTGGTTTGATATGGACCATGCGTAGGGACATTAAAAGAATTGATTTTGGATGACAAATTGGATTAACATTTGACCTTCATCAGAATAATCTAAATGGTATTGACTATAGAACTCAAGGATGAAGCGAGGACAAATTTGTTATTTATTTCAAGAAGACAATGAAACCCAATATGACTAAACATTGACCCGACATACACTAAGTCTGCAAAGCTTGGATAAACTACTCGAACCTCATGTATGCAACAACTTTCAAGGTTTATTAGTGATGTGCTGTCGTGTAGGGTGATGTGCAGTCGTGTAGGGTCAACTATTTGATTATCAAGTTTTATATTTATATTTAGCCGACAAACCTAAAAAACACTTTAACGAGCAGTATACCCGGTCAAGATGGAGTTCGCGGTAAGTAGGGTATCGAACACTAAGAGTGGAAATTTAATCCTATATTCTATCAGTATTTTAATTTGTCCATTTACTAGTTTACCCTATTTTATGTACGTTGTCTAATGAAATGGGGGATTCAGCCTGAGAGACTGGCAAATGTTTGATGGAAACAAATACCAATTCAATACACAATAAACACAAAAGATGAAGATTATAAGATTGAAAAGCGGTACAAGCCAAATGATAGAAAACAGTATTAGCCATATTAAATCCGATTCAATGCTGGTTTGTTTGTTTTAGTGCAATGATTTACTTATCTCGAAGCGGCATATCATTCTTAAGACTTAGGCGGGATATCATCCTAAGACCTAGACACAATTAATCCTGTCACAATTAATGCATCCGCAAAAAGCATCCTTTAGTTTAATTATAATCTATCTTAGAGAATTAAAGTAGTGGTGATCCTGTTAAAACTCTAGCCCAACGGGACTTTACCCACTTATTGTTTGAAGGTGTTTTATATACTGGTAGTCCACTATTCCAATATGTATCAGTTAATTAAGAGCATGATTGCTGAAACATAAATGGACCACCTACCGGTCCAACTATGCTCATAATCAAAAGACAAAGATAGAACGTTATTTGAGATCCTATTGGTCCAGTATTATAAGACATGATATGGAGAGATATCCTAGTATCTAGATTACTTGGTCCGTAACACTAGACCCAGTTAAATGATAGGTCGCATATTCAAACACATAAACAAGTATACGGTGATAAACATAATTAAACAATCAACGATAAATTAAGAAATTGATTTTAAAACAAACCAAACACTAAAATTTCAATAAGATGGCTAACCATTGTAATTATACAAGCGTAATTAAACAATTGAAATCGAACGATTAAGAGAGTAAAAATTACACGATGTCTTCTATGGA
>BQNB010109209.1:0-22800 GCA_026074375.1 Tanacetum coccineum | reverse complement strand
TCTCTCTCTCTCTCCTCTTTCTCTCTCTAAAAGTTCAACTCACTCTCTTTCTCTTTTCTAGTTTGATTCGTGTATGTTATATGAAGTGAAGTGTTAAGGGATTCTACAGAATAGATTGTGAATGGGTTGATTAGTTGACGGAAATAGGTTAGATAGGCGTATTTGATGTTGTTATGAGGTGAAAATGAAGTTTCGATAAGTTTTGTAAAAATAAATTTTGAGCAGAAAGTTTGACTCAGAAAACGAGGTTCGAAAAATTATAAAAACTGATTTTTGATTTTAAAATATAATAGATTTCGTCCTAATGTACGTTTCGGTAATTCGAACGTCCCGTAACTCCTAATAACGAATAAGTTACAGCGAAAACAAGTTTAGAAAAAACTATAAATTGCAATAAGATATTTAAGCTTATTTTGGTTGCTGATCAGATTTTAAACAGCGATTTTGGGCACTTTCGAGTTCGTTTCAGCCTTCCGGCGAAACACGAAAGTTGTCCGGAATGACGTTTTACATAAAATTTCTTATTGGTCAAAGTCACGAAAACGTGATATAGCGGGTCAAATCCGATGGTCAAACTGCTACGTTTTTATTAAAAATACAAGTTACAGCAGAATTGAAAAAGGGCATTTTGATCATTTTCTGTCAAAATTCAGGTCTCGGCTAAAACTAAAAAGTTGTCCGAAATATCGTTTCGCATTAAATTTCTTCTTCGTCCGAATCGTGAAAACGTGATTTAGAGGGTCGTTTGGCGCGGGTCAGATTTGGGTAAAAATAAATATAAGTATAAAAGTCCAAGAAAGTCTAGCGTTGACTTTTGAAAGTCAACGGGTTAATACTAAACTTGTCGGACATAATAAAAGTGAGGAAACGCTATTATTACTAAGAGTAAGACATTTTAGACTTAACGATGGATACGAACGGGGTATATTCTAAAAATAGAAACTTTAGTAAAAATCAAAAAAATAATATCGATATGAGTAGTTGGTAACCACATTGACGGTCGAGGGTTCGACGAGATAACTAAATCTTATCACAAATAAATTTTGATAACGAGACTTACTAAATATGGTAACTTTCCAAAAATAGCAACTTTCAAAAAATAAAAAGTTTCTTAAAATAGAAAGTTTTCGATTAAATTATGTGAGATATAAATAAAAGAATGATCATAACCTAATATTGTGGGGTTTTAGTATCTAAGGCGCAAGTGGATTTCTCATTACATGTATGAATATATATATATACTATATATATGATTTTGTTGATACGATGTACGCATCGTTGATTATACTTTTCGGTATAGTGATCGAGCGACGTAATTTATAGGTCGTGATTGTGTTCGTTGGTTTTCCGTGGATTGTTTCGATTAATTGATCTTCAGCTTCGATCAAGGTGAGTTCATAGCCTCGCTTTTAAGTGTTTTAAATGTTTTTAAACCCGCGAGGGGGATACTTGCTTGTTTTGAAAATGAGAACGCAATATGTTTGATACTTGAATATGATTCATTCACTACTGAGTATATGCCTTTTTGCTGTGTGACCGTTAGTTACCATGTGTTGGTGAACGTTAATGCATTAAATAGATCTATTGGGTTTGACAACCCTGTCTGGGGTATGAATCCGACGGTGAGCACCCTGTAACGGACATTTTGTGGTTAGTATTAGGGGAAGTGGAATACTTCATGGTCATGATTTCGTCCTACGAGATGAATGTGTTAAGTTTCGGTACACGGGCTCATTAGTTGGAAATATATATTTTTATAACTTGGCTTACGAGCAATGTTATATGTTTTGATGAACCAAATATACGTTCTAACTGTTTGTGTGTAAACTCTATGAATTCACTCAACGTTTTGTTGACGTTTTTAAGCATGTATCTCAGGTAAATTGATGTTGATGGCTTGGATAGGACCGAACGCGGATATCAAGGACGGTGTCTCGGTGAAGTAGTGTCATAAACTAAACAAGTGTTTTAGAAATCAAGTCGTGTTGTGGCTTTTAGAAATAATTTCTATAATGGTATTGGGACCTATGTAACTCTGATCTTTCTAATAAATGAAATTGTGTTTTATAAACGTAGCTTAGAACGTAGACTGGGACTCGTGTGCATGTATTATGAAGTAGCACCCCAAATGTTGTATTCCGTTGCGTATCGTAGTTTGGGGGTGTTACATATATATAGTCCAATTAATTTATAAAAATAATATTTATAAAGTTTAAAACGAGTATAAATATTATATAAGTATTAGTACATTATTTTCTAAAGTTTTTATAACTCAAACGGGCTCGAAAACGTTGTTTTTAATTCTTAACAACAACTACACTTAAAGAAAACATGCGCAGAAACTTTACTAAATTTTTATAAAAGTTGTCTAGTTACAATGAAGAATAACTTCTCATTTACACGTTTGGGCTTCGAAAACTCGCGCACTTTTAACAAAAAATCATGCCTTGTTGGAGTGGTACTTCTGGTGAATGATTGAAAAATGATCAACCCTAAGCCTTATCATACAAACCCATATTTACCTTTATAAACTTATTAATCCTTAGCTTTAGCGGTAGAGATGTGTATCCTTGCCAAGCTTATGATAGAATACTCGTCACCTATGTAACTCTGGATCTTTCTAATAATGAAATTGTGTTTTATAAACGTAGCTTAGAACGTAGACTGGGACTCGTGTGCATGTATTATGAAGTAGCACCCCAAATGTTGTATTCCGTTGCGTATCGTAGTTTGGGGGTGTTACATATATATAGTCCAATTAATTTATAAAAATAATATTTATAAAGTTTAAAACGAGTATAAATATTATATAAGTATTAGTACATTATTTTCTAAAGTTTTTATAACTCAAACGGGCTCGAAAACGTTGTTTTTAATTCTTAACAACAACTACACTTAAAGAAAACATGCGCAGAAACTTTACTAAATTTTTATAAAAGTTGTCTAGTTACAATGAAGAATAACTTCTCATTTACACGTTTGGGCTTCGAAAACTCGCGCACTTTTAACAAAAAATCATGCCTTGTTGGAGTGGTACTTCTGGTGAATGATTGAAAAATGATCAACCCTAAGCCTTATCATACAAACCCATATTTACCTTTATAAACTTGTTAATCCTTAGCTTTAGCGGTAGAGATGTGTATCCTTGCCAAGCTTATGATAGAATACTCGTCACGGCCGAGCAATTAAGCGAATTAGTTACATGTTACCACATAGATTAGTTGAGTGATTTGAGTGTTTTCATCTTCCTATTTCGTGAGGTGTTTGGTTGTGTACTTGTAATAGATCAAATAAATGCTTTAACAAGAAAAAATCCTTATGGATACATTTTTATAAACTTCTAAAGGCTACTTGAGGACAAGTAGGATTCAAGTGGTGGGATATTTGATGACATCAAATAACGTCTTTTTTATAGCATCATTTATCCCATGTAATTAACTCATTTTGTATAATTATTGCAAAGAATTGTTACTTAATCGTTTGTATTTAAGAATTGCAGTAATTATGGAGTACTTGGTGAATATTAGCAAAAGGTGCGCATTCTGGAGCTTAAACGAAGATATTTTGAAGATTACTATTCTGATAACCAATACGGCGTATCCATCAAGGAAGATACGACATATCCGTGCCTGCACTCACCAAAGACCACAAAGAAAACATGATCAATACGCCGTATCTAGTGAAGACCAATAAGTCATATTGGAAATATAGTATGTGAATATTCTGGAAGATATCAAACGTGGTCCCTACTCCAAGAAACCTCAATACGCCGTATCTAATAATTGGGAATACGCCTATCGACACACCTCCCCGCCAAATTCCACTCCCAGACCCTTATAAATACATAACCTCAAAACCATTTTTAAGTGTGCTAAGATCATATTCTCGATACCTATACCAACAAAGTCGATTTTTTAGAGAGAAAAAAGAGTGGGAAGGAGGTCTTGCAAAACGCATTCCGAACCGTAGGAAACAACGTGTAATTTTCTTATATACTTTTTGTAATCTTCAGTTTTTTGGTATATATCGTTAACTCGGTTAGTTTACCTTGCTAAGCCATTACTCTTGTATTAATTATGATGATGAAGTGATAATCCCTTTGGTATTAGCCATTATTAATGAAGATCTGAATGTTTGATTTTGTTTTATCTTCGATTGCTTAATTTATCATTGACGCTTGTTTATGTTATTCAATTTATACCTTGTTTAACGTGCTTTGTGTGCGCCTATCATTCAACTGTATCTAGTGATACGGACCAAGTAATCTAGATGCCTAGATACTCATCCATATAGTAATTATACATCTAAGAATCCAAGGTCACAAATATTGTCCTGCTAAATCCGTGCTAAGGATACGCTTCTGGCTTAACTAGTTAACGGATATTGCCTTTGGTTTATTGAATAAGTTGACTAGCAGGTGAACCTAGATAATTCAACAAATAACGTTCTGATTCCATTGGATAGTTGGACAAGTAGACTACTAGAGTATAAATTGCCATTAAGCAGTAAGTGGGTAAAGTCTCTATGAGCTAGGGTTTAACAAGATCACCATTGCTTTAATCCCTAAGATAGATTATAATCAACGAATAAGGATGCTTTATGCGGATGCTTTAATTGTGACAGAATTAATGGTCAGGTTCTTAGGAATGAAGTCCCCCTAAGTCGAAGAATGATAATGGCCACCACATCGAGATAAGTAATCATTGCAAACTAAATAAACAAAAACCAACTTCTAATCGGATTAATGATGGCTATACAGTTTTCTATTAAAGGCTTGACCGCTCTTATAATCTCCTATTAATTTGCTTACTCGGGTTTAAGTTTCTTCTTTGAATTGATTGTAGTCACCACCAAACCTATGCCAGTCTCTCAGGCTGAAAACCCCCTTTACCTGTTAGAATTAGGATTAGAACTAACATAGGATTAGCATAGGTTTGACTTAGATTAGAATTAACTTAGATTAGATAACCAAAATATTAACAAATTGAGAGATTTAACCTCGCTTCAAGTGTTCGACACCCTACTTACCATGAATCTACCATCGACCGGGTACACTGCCCGTTAAAGTGTTGTTTTTGGTTAAGTAGGCAAAATATAAATTTAAAACTTGAATCATAAAAATATACACCACACAACGACACATCAAGTTTTTGGCGCCGTTGCCGGGGAGTGAAATTTAATCTTGATTTTAATTTTATATTATGGTTATTAGATTAGATCTAAACCTTAGGAGTAGTGTAAATTAGATTAGTGTAATTTAGTTTAATTGTTTGCTTGTATATTTAATTGTTTTCCTAATACACTATTTTGGCCGACAACTCGATACGGCGTATCCATGATCATTGAATACGGCGTATCCAACCTTCTATCCAATACATCGTATTTGTTCTGATCAACAATACGACGTATTCAATTATTTGTATACGTCGTATTGAGTAAAGTTTAATATATTTTTGCAAGTCTATTTTCCTTGAATTGCTTTACTTTGAATCATGTCTTACTTTTCTGGAGCAGCATCTGGACTTCGTCCATATCATTTTACCTATCCTGAAATAAAGTTAATGATGGAGGAGATGTTATACAAGTTCATTGACGAAGGAAAACGTGAACACGAAGAGATGAGGGCATTCATCTGTGATTCCAAACAACAAATGACCTTTTATTTAAAGAAAGAAACAAATCGTTAATTAAGCTCAGATTTGGGGTACAAGAATTGTTAAAAGTAATCAATAATACTCCAATAATAGATTGTTAAGTTAAAGGGGTAACTACTATAGGATGAAAAACTACGACTCAAGATGCTCAAAATAATAACACCAACGTTCATACCGAAGAACCTCTAGCAGTAAATCATGATGAGCCAGTTGAATCAAATGAAATCCTCACCAATGATTAACCTCAGAAAACCAACAAACCTGATGCCCAGCCTTCAGATAAGATCCAAACGCCACCTATACCCTTTCCTCGAAGATTGAGGAAGGAAAAAGAAGAGGCTCAACAGAAGAAGTTCTTCAAAAACCTAATGCCAAAATATGCTAAATTTCTTAAAGGTTTGCTGACAAATAAGGCCAGACTCGAAGAAGCTTGTACAATGACTATGAATGAAAGGTGCTCAACAATATTGTTAAACAAGCTTCCATCAAAAGAAAAAGACATAGGGAGTTTTACTATTCCTTATGACATAGGCCAATTGCATATCAATAATGATTTAGCAGATCTGGGAGCTAGCATAAGTTTGATGCCATATACGATGTATGAAAAATTAGTGTTAGGTGAACCAAAGGCTACCAGAATGAGATTAGAACTTGCAGATAGATCAATCCAATACCCAAGAGGAATAATCGAAACCGTGCTTATAAAAGTTGATAAATTCGTCCTTCCAATAGATTTTGTTATCTTAGATATGCCCGAAGACTCAAGAGTTCCTATTATTTTAGGAAGACCATTTTTGGCAACCGCTCGAGCAATGATAGACATATTCAACAAAAAGATAACGCTAAGGGTAGGAGACAATGAAGTGATCTTTGACGTAGATCAATCAATTAAGAGACCGACCACTGAAGATGATGAATGCTATGGGATTGATGATTTGGATGACACGATCAATGTAGAAGCTCAAAAATTACTAGCAAATGAGGAACCTGATTTGTTTCTATCAAGAGGACTGGAAAAATCGATTGATCAATCAGACCAAGAAGGCTGTGAACCTGTTAAATATAAACCCGACAAAGATTTTGATTCAGATGAACTAATACGGCGTATCGCGTCTATAAATACACCATATCCATTTGTGCAAGAAACAGCAAAACCTATGAAAGTAGAAAGAGAACACCTTTATTTAGCTAGTGCTAACGAGATTGATGAGAAGAAACCTGTTTCTTATTCAGTGATCCTAAAAGTTATAATCAATAATGAAAGTCAAGCATGTTGTATATAATGGAAAATAAGAAAAACATGCGTGCAAGAAAGAAAATGGTAAAAACAGGGAGTGTTTAAAAAACTAGTAATTTCTTAATCCCTTTTAATTTTACACTTTGCTACTTTTCAAGGTATTTAATTTATGGGTTGAAATTTTTAGTTTTCTAAACATGGATTTATTTCATTGCGTAAGGACACAACAATATTTTATTATGAGGGGATTTGGTATGTGCTTAAATACACATACATTTTTCTTAATAAAACGAGCTTAAATAACCAAAAACAGACTTAAAATGCCAAATATATGCTTGTTTTGCGTTAAGTACTGTGCAGGTATCGGATATCGACAAAAGGATGAAAATAAAGCATAAACTAGACAAAAAGAATTAGCCCAAGAAAGAAGCCCAAATAAGTACTTAACGACTGTTAGTCTCCACACCAGAAACATATCACATCGTTAGTCCTCAATCCATGACATCGTTAGTCCCTACACTAACGCCCATTACCCGCTTCATCTTCATTTGAAAATATAATAAAATATGAGCAAAAAATGGCGCATTGAATGGTCAAGGTCAAAGCAATTAATTTGCAGTTTCAAGAATTATAGGAAAGTCAAAAGAATTAAAGATATAGTTTTAATGTTGATTGGCTATTCTTATTGCTTTCCATAAGCAATTATGGCATGATTGGGAAGAATTCAAGGCCTTAGGCGGTTTTACCTCACATAATGCACAAGACTTCCCTATGAATAGGGAGGATTTCATTTAAAGAAGACATCTCATATATTATTTTTCCAGCATTTTTACTTTACTTCAATTATGTTAAATTCTCTGTTTTAAGCTTTGTTATAAGCATTGTTACCCTTCCAAGCATTGTACTCTCAAGATTATTCAATAAAAACTTTGGTTTGATTAATGTCCGGTTTATTGTTTGATAGTTCGGTGGATTAGAAGTGCTCTTTCAGGTTTCATAATATTATATGATTCATCGCATCTTCTCCTTTCATTTTTGGATCGTGTTCTTCTTTTCAAATTAGGTATCATTTATTTTGTTTATTTCATTTTGGGAGAGGAGCCGACACTTGCCGATCTTGGGGTCGGTGACACCCAACTAATCCTCACAATAATACTGGTATCATCAACCGTCAAATTCCTGGCTTATCATTTATTTTTATCCTATTCATTTTGAAGTAATCATTTTGTAATCATCATTTAGTCATTAATAGTTTAATCACGATTTTTTTTCCTAGGTGTAAACACTTTTAATTTTACTTTTGATGCACCAAGTCACCAACTTCTCGTTTGATTTAATTTTTTCAAGAATTGAATTCCTTTTCATTTAAACGTAGTTCAACGAGTTAGTTATAATGTAATGCTTCTATTACTAATTTATTTTATAGTTTTAAAATATTTAAATTTCAATGTATATTTTTTTATCAGATTTCTTAAACTTTTCACAAATTAAATTATTAGTGGGGTTAGTTGACTCATTGATCTTAAGAAGAGGATTTTGGAGTTTATGGATTGGGTCTCATCTCATCTCGTCATTTTTGCACGCTTCCTCATTTTTGGTATCTCTATCCTCTTAGCCTCTTTATTTTTAGCATGATAGTTGTAATTGCCATGTTTATTTTTGCCATTATCATTAGGGTTAAAACTTGATTTAGTTCCTTAATTTGTCGCGTTTCTTTAATTCCGTTAACGTTTTTAATTTAGAATCGTAATTGCCTTAATTGTTAAATTGCCTTTTTTATGCTTTTATATTTTGTAGAAATAGAAACCAAATCAAAAATATTGAACCATTCAAAATCCCGATCACAAACTTCAACAAAAAGTTCAATTCACGCCTCGTCGGAAAAGAAACGACTCGGGAAACGACTAGAAAGAGTTACTTTCTAAGTCGATACTTCCGAAATTATATTTTATTTGTGAGTTGGTTTATCGCTTTGATTAAAAGTGATTTATTAATTTACCTATATATATTATATATATATATATATATATATATATATATATATACCATCGACACGATCAATGTGGTTAAAAATGAGATTGTTAAGCTGCTTGATGCCGGGCTTATTTATCCAATCTCAGATAGTTCATAGGTTAACCCTATTCACGTTGTGCCAAAGAAAGGAGGAATGAATGTGGTTCTGAATGATAATAATAAATTAATTCCCTCTCGCACGGTTACTGGATGGCGAGTGTGCATTGATTATCGTAAACTTAATGATGCAACTCGAAAGGATCACTTCCCTCTTCCCTTTATTGATCAGATGTTAGAGCGTTTATGTGGGAACGAATATTACTGTTTTCTTAATGGATTTTTAGGATTCTTCCAAATTTCAATCATACCAGAGGATCAAGAAAAGACAACATTCACTTGTCCTTATAGGACTTTTGCTTACTGAAGGATGCCGTTTGGGTTATGCAACGCACCAGCTACCTTCAAAAGATGCATGACGGCAATTTTCCATGACATGGTGGAAGACTTTATGGAAGTATTCATGGATGACTTCTCGGTATTCGGTAACTCTTTTGATTGTTGCCTAGCTAATTTAGATAGAATGCTTGCTAGATGTGAAGAAACCAACCTAGTGCTGAATTGGGAGAAATGTCATTTTATGGTAAAAAAGGAATTGTTTTAGGACATAAAATTTCGGGGGCCGAAATTGAGGTTGATAGAGCTAAAATCGATGTGATAGCTAAGTTGCCATACCCAACAAACATAAAAGGAGTTAGAAGTTTTCTAGGACATGCTAGATTTTACTGAAGATACATAAAAGACTTTTCCATGATCTTTAAACCAATGACCAAACTTCTGATGAAAGACGCAAAATTTGATTTTTTTGATGATTGCAAAAAGGCGTTTAATATTTTGAATGAAAAATTAACCACCGCGCCTATCATAATTTTGTCCGATTGGAATGTACCTTTGAATTGATGTGTGACGCTAGTGACTTCGCTGTTGGAGCCGTTTTAGGACAAAGAATAGATGGGAAATTCAAACCAATCTATTACGCCAGCAAAACTCTGAATAACGCCCAAGAACATTACACCACCACTGAAAAAGAACCTCTTGCAGTAGTTTTCTCTTTCGATAAGTTTCGTCCCTATCTTGTCTTATCAAAAACTATTGTCTACACCGATCATTATGCTTTGAAGTATTTGTTTAGTAAACTGGACACGAAACCAAGACTCATAAGGTGGGTTCTGCTTCTTCAAGGGTTTGACTTAGAGATTAAGGATAAAAAGGGGCTGAAAACTTAGCTGCGGATCATTTTTCGAGACTTGAGAACCCAGACTTAGGAACATTCACGGAAGAGGAAATAGCTGATGAATTTCCCGACGAACATCTTATGGTATTGAAAATCGAGCTTAATAACGATGAACCATGGTATGCAGACTATGTTAATTATCTCGTTGGAAAAATTGTGCCTCTAAATTGGACAGCTGAAAAAAGAAGAAGATTTTTCTCTCTAGTAAAGAATCACTTTTGGGATGAACCTTAGGCATTCAAGCTATGCCAGGACAATATAATGAGACGATGTGTTTCTGGAACTGAAATCTTTGAAATTTTGGCACATTTTCATTCTGGACCAACTAGTGGTCATCATAGTGCGTCGGTGATTGGAAGGAAAGTTTACGAATCTGGATTCTTCTGGCCTAGTATCTATAAAGATGCCAAAGACTACGTGATGAGATGTGATGCATGTCAGAGATCAAGAAACATATCATCAAGAAGTGAGATGCCTTAGAACAATATTCAGGTATGTGATGTATTTGACGTATAGGGGCTAGACTTTATGAGACCCTTTCCCAACTCGAAGGGTAATAAATACATCTTAGTGGCGGTTGATTACGTATCAAAATGGATTGAAGCTCAATCACTCCCTACGAACGATGCTCGCGTTGTAATTAAATTTTTACAAAGGCTATTTGCAAGGTTTCGAGTTCCTAAAGCGTTAATTAGTGATCGGGGGACACATTTTTGTAACTCTCAATTAGAAAAAGCCTTACAAAAGTACGGAGTGACCCATAAGTTGTCAACAACATATCACCCTCAAACTAATGGACAGACTGAGGTGACCAACAGAGCTATTAAACGTATTTTGGAGAGATCAGTTGTATATAACCCGAAGAATTGGTCCGAAAAATTAGACGATGCATTATGGGCATTTCAAACCGCCTACAAAACACCCACAGAATGTACCCCCTTTAGATTGGTTTATGGAAAAGCTTGTCATTTGGCTGTGGAGATCGAACATAAAGCATATTGGGCGTTAAAACAATGTAATATGGATATCACAGCAGCATTAAAAAACCGTTTCATGAAACTTAACGAATTAATGGAATTAAGAGATGATGCATACGAGAACACCCGAATCTACAAGGAAAGAACTAAGATGTGGCATAACTCTAGGATTCAAGGAGATAAAGATTTCAAAGTATGAGACATGGTATTGCTGTTTAACTCTAGATTCAAGATGCATCCGGGTATACTCAAATCAAGGTGGTACGGTCCAAATGTTGTAAAAACTGTGTATCCATATGGGACCGTGGAAATCACAGATAAAAACAGAATCAGTTTCAAGGTAAATACACAAAGGTTAAAAAAGTACCACAAGAGACATCTTGATACAGAAGATAAAGAAGTCGTGGAATTCAAAGAAGATACAACGTGAAGAGAAGCTGAAGAAAAGTCTAACTTAAAGACTTCGCTGTAAACAAAAGTGCTTCCCGGGAGACAACCCGGAATGTTATTTAATTTTATCGAGTCTGTCTTCTTAAACATCAATATGGCATATCCACTCTATACCATACGGTGTATTGATTGTCTGGAAGTTATCAGTCTTTACTTTTTATGCTCTTTAAAAACATTATTGTCAGTTATGGCAATACGACGTATTCATGCACATGATATGGCGTATTCGCCAGTCTGACTCGTATTTAGTTTGTTTAGTTTAAATTAACCGTAGGTACCAAGATAGGAATGCACGTTTTTCCTATTTTCTACACAGGACCTCGTGAAAGAAATATCGACAAATATTTGTGGAGAATTTACAAATCTGGAGATCTTAAAGTGTTGGAGTCTTGAAACCTCAAGACGGCTGTTCAACACAAATTCTTGCTCAATAAACTCAACATGGAGAATCTACTGAGCAAATATCAGGGGAGTTTCTCATTCTAATTCTTTTTAATTCCCGTATTTAATGTTTTATATATACAACTAGGACATTGTATAATTCAAGTGGGGAATGGAATTAGAATGTTTACTTATCCTATTTTTCACACTAAAATGCTTAAATTATGCTTAAAATAAAAAAAAATTCAAGCATACTTTTGTGAAATGACTTGATACATAACCCGCACACAATAACCCTTGTTAGATATTTTAAGGATTTAACCTATCCATTTCCAAATGGTTACCCAAATTCCACAAAAATATAAGTGTGCCGGTGATGTTGTAGACTTTAGAACTTGGCTTGTTATATCACTCGTGTTTATCATTTTAGCCGTCCCACACTTATAAGAACCAAACCAAAACCTACACATTACAAGTATACTCTTTATACTTAACCTTTACATCTTAAAACTTCATATACATCTTAAAACTTCATATACAAGATGTGCAAGTATTCTACACATGAAATATCAAGAAACAAATCTTGGTCTCCCTTTTTCTTCCCTAAAATTCGGCAATAACAAGAGTATGGGACAAAGAGCACACATTTTCCCAACTAAGAACTTGTACAACCTAGTATACATGAAACCTAGTACCATGACTAGTATTCTTGACCAAGCTCTCCTTATTTCCATCCTTATTATTCATCGTTCCCCCTTGTTTCTACTAGTCTTGACTTCCTAATAGTGTATTTGACTTGCTCATTGGTATATAAATACATGCATACTCGTAGATATCACACACATACATTCCTTAAACAAAAACCAACACAAAAACTCTCTCTTTGCTCTCCCTAGGCCACGACTCAAATCAACACCCATAAAACATCCATACAATTTTTCTTACCAAGTATTCAAGTGTTCTAGTATCATATCTAAGACATTCTAAGGTGTATTGAAGGCTTGGTTTAGTATTTAAAATGGTTAATCAAGAAAAGATCAAGATTAGGGTTTCTTGGAAAATTAAGGTTTTCTAGTCTTGGAAGCTTGGGTTTTGATTCTAAAGTAGGGTTTAGAACTTGTTTCTCTGCATCATACATCATCTTAAAGTCATCTAAAAACCCTACACTTTTTACATGTGTGATTTTATGTGTATATAATGTCTATGTAGTAAATCACCATTTAGGAAATATATTAAGATGTAAAATGGATTATTACTCTTGATCATGGTTTGAAATACTTTTTCATATGTTATATTGATGTTAAAGACATGTTGAAATGAAAGTATATACATTATAAAAGTGTGGATTAATTTATAAAAGAATATATAAATTAATTGTTTAAAAGTTTATTTATTAAAATTTATAAACAAATAAATGTAAGAACTTGTTATTCTTGGACAAATTATGTACTAAAGGACTTAAAATATATGAGACTTGTGTTATAAAGTGTTGTAGAGGACTTGTAGCAAGTTAACTAAGCTAGAAACTTATAAAAATAATTTTTATAAATATTTTAACCAAATGATCAAAACTTTCTGTTTTAAATTCAAAAATAAAATATTTATTTTATATTGTATTAAAATACTACATGTTATGAGGATCGTAAGCATATAAAGAACTCAAAAATCTGACCTATAACGAAGAAGTTACGCCATTTGCAAGATTACGATAATAAATATTTTTATAAAAATAAATTACTGTTCATTATAGAAATTTTTTGGAAACTATTTTATTTAGGTAGAACTTTTAATTACGAGGACGTGCTCGAAAGAATCACTAAAAACAGAATTAAAACGAATAAGTTATGACTTTTAAAAGATTTCGATAATTAAATTTATAAAAATAATTTTATAAATAATCATGAACAGTAAAAACTAATGTTCATCGGTGAGTTAAAAATATTAAAATATAATATTTTGATACATCTTCTTAATACGAAACCGTGGACATAAAAAACGTACAAAACGGACTTAAAACGAGAAAGTTACGACATTTTTACTAAGGTATTATTTATAAACATTTTAACTTTATAAATACTATTTCTCAATTACAATTAGATGGTGATGTAGCTATATAGAATTATACATGGTATTAGTTATTCAAAGTACTTAGTACTCATACAACCTATAATTATTTAGGTTGCGTTCAAACATTTACGTGCGCATTTTCATTTTGTGATTTACATTGTTGATTCATTCACTCAAGGTGAGCTCATAGCCCCATGTTTTTATGATTATAATGATTTACAACTTTTGGGGTGAGAAACATGCACTGTTTTACAAATTTGACGCAAGTGTACATTTTAACATGATTACGTGTTTGCCTAAGTAGCGATAACCCACTAAGCCCAGTATCATGAACTGTCAGTTACTGAGTAAGCGCGAATGTTATAAATAGATCTATTTGGGATTGACCTCCCCGTTCGGGTGCGTAGCGCTCACTATGCCGGTTTGCCGAACAACAAACGTATACCATGTCGAGCTTTAGTGTCATGAGCTTAGGAAACGTAATTACATATTGTGATGTTTGCATCTGTTGCATTATCATACACTTGGAAGTCTTGCGGTCCTACATTACATTTATATAAACCTGTGAATTCACCAACTTTATTTTAACGTTTTAAAGCATGTTTTTCTCAGGTCAATAAGGTGCAAGTCAAGGATACATTGGTGGTCGTTATTTTGGATGTCATTGAATAAAGATTTAGAAGCATTACATTTTGGGGATATTTGTTATGTTTAAAAATCTTTACATTTACAAGTGAACACGTTAAGCCGTCGTGCTTTTGTAACAAACAATTTTAGTTATTCTAATGTATCGGTTTTCAAATGACTCATATAGAGGTCGTTCTCATATCTTGTGCTATTGATCTATGAAGTAACACTCCCATGACCCATATTCCGCTGCGACCCGATTTGGGGGTGTTACATATTGGTATCAGAGCCAGGGTTATAGAGAACCAGGTCAAATGTTTTTACTTGTACTATAACCGTTTTCAAACATTGCATCATACAAAGGGATTTTCACGAGACATACACTCACTAGTTGTTGCATTAGTTGGTTAGACTAGATGCTGTCATGATTGATATACATGTTATAATATACTATGTGTATTACTATAAGGGTCTTATATTGATACTTATATAAGCTACTTTTGTTGTCACAAATACAGTCATGTCATCAGACGAAGCATCGTTTGGGGTTACATATACATCCATCTCGAGTGATTACGAGGAGCCATCTGGCGTAGGTTTTCCAAGAGTCGTCGTATACGGATACGATGGACTCCTCATGCATCCGGTAGACCCACCATCACCAGATTATGTGGCTTGACCGGAGGAGCCAGAGCAGGCACCGCTCTCGCCGGATTACGTGTTAGGACCAAAGTACCCCGAGTACTTGGCCATATCTGATGAGGAGGTTCCCGTTGAGGATCAGTCTTATGTTGTTGCTGATTTACCCATAGCCTTATCTCCGGGCTACATTGCCGATTCAGATCCGGAGGAGGATCCGAAGGATGAGTCAGAGGATGGTCCTACAGACTATCCAACTGACGGAGATGATGATGATGATGACTCGTCGGGGGATGATGCTGATGACGAGGACGAGGAGGAGGCCTTTGAGGTGGATGAGGATGAGGATGAGGAGGAAGAGGAGGAGCATCTAGCTCTGACCGACTCTACTGATGCTGCTTCTCCAGTTGTGGACCCTCTCCCCTCCGCTGAGGAGATAGATCCATTTGAGACTGATGAGTCTGTAGCGACACCACCACTACTACCCGCATATCGTACCACTGCTAGGATGTATATCCGAGCTCATACACCTATACCATTTCTGTCTGAGGCAGAGATTGATAGACTTCTTGCCATACCTACTCCGCTACCATCACCACTTACCCCATTATTCTCTCCACTACCTTAGATTCCCTCACCACCACTACTTGTATCATCACCACCATTTCCTGTACCATCACCACCTACTACTAGCCCTACTTACACTGAGGCACCTTTAGGCTACAGGGCAGCCGGGATCCGTTTGAGCACTGCATCACCACCACCATTACATTTATCCTTACCACTACCATTGCCACTACCTATCATACATCCACGCACTAGAGCATCCATGGTTCTGATGAGAGCTGCCGTACCATCCACCTACATCCTAGCACCTCAATTGAGGACACCACTATCAGGGACACCACCACTTTTACCTATACAATTACCTACATCATCACCACCTTTGCTTCTACCCTCTACTGACTGTAGAGCGGATGTTCCCAAGGTTACGATACCGCCTCGAAAGAGGTTGTGCATTGCTCCTGGTCCCAGATATGAGATCGGGGAGAGCTCATCTGCTTCTACTGCTAGACCTACTAGAGGCTTTAGAGTAGATTATGGTTTTGTTGGCACTCTGGATGCTAAGATTAGGCGTGACCCAGATAAGGATATAGGTTACGAGATTACTGATGTTTGGGAGGATCCAAATGAGATTACAGAGGAGATACCAGCGATTGTTGTGGCAGAGTTGGGTCAGAGGATGACAGATTTTGTCACTACTGTCAGGCAAGACACAGATGAGATTTATGGGAGGCTTGACGAAGCACAAAGTGATCGATCTTTGATGACCCGTCAGCTCAACTTGTTACGTATAGATAGGCGCTTCCATGCTCGCACGACTAGACTTATGAAGAGTGAGGCCAGAGCTGCTCGCGAGGCTTGGGTGTAGTCTATGGATGCCAGTGATACGGCACGTTCTGAGGTTAGAGCACTACAGACTATGGTTTTAGCATAACAGACTGAGATTGGAGATTTGCGGGCTGCAGACCGCAGGCGACAAGCACAGCTCATAGAGGCACTAACTCTGATGAGGACATTGCAGACTCAGATGGTAGCACTACATAGTCAGCAGAGACCAGCTGGAGATCCAGCACATCCTGATGTACTGGAGGAGACCGGCAGTAGTTCTTAGATCTGGTTATGTCTTAGCTATTTTGTATAGCCTACTAAGTATTACGGGTAACTCTCGGCTAGTAGGCTCTAGGTTTTATTTTCATCTTGTAACCTAATGGTTGTGATCATTTTGTAACCGAACCGGTCATGTATGTTTTCCAGATTATATATGAAATAGATGTATTATGTCATGTCTGTAATCGAATTTATTATGAATGAATGTCGATTTAGCTACACCATTGTTAATTTCAATTCAGTTGTATATTTCACTGTGTGATGTGATCTCACTTTATTTATTATGTATATGTCATGTCATGGTTATGATTTGTATGAAAATGCCTCCAAGGAAAGCACCCAGAACCAGAACCACCCCGCCACTGCCACCACCCTAATAACTGATGCTGCTATAAGGGCATTGATATCCTGAGGCGTGGCTGATGCTTTGGCTAAGCATGAAATTCAAAGAGACAATAACCTCAATGGCGATGGAAGCCAAGGTTCTGGAAGTGGTATTGCAAGACCTGTGCGCCCTATTTGTGAGTGCACGTACACTGACTTTCTCAAATGTTAACCTATGACCTTCAAGGGTACTGAAGGAGTTATTGGTCTAACTCAATGGTTTGAAAGAATGAAGAATGTCTTCAATATCAGTAACCATGCAGTCGAGAACCAAGTTAAGTTTGCTACTTGCACCCTTCATGGTGTTGCCTTAACATGGTGGACATCCCATGTCAAGACAGTTGGTCAGGATGCCGCTCACGGCGTGCCTTGGAACACACTTATGAAAATGATGACTGCTAAGTACTAACCTCAAAATGAGATCAAGAAATTAGAGATGGAGATCTGGGAGTTGAAGGTGAAGGGTACTGACTTGGCAAGTTATACAAAACGCTTTCAGGAGTTGCCTTTGTTATGCGGGAGGATGTTTCCCGAAGAGTTTGATAAGATTGAAAAGTATGTCGGTGCCCTTCCCAACATGATACATGGGAGTGTAATGGCGTCTAAGCCGAAGACAATGCAGGATGCCATTGAGTTTGCAACTGAGGTGATGGATAAGAACATCCGCACTTTTGCTGAACGTCAGGTAGAGAATAAAAGGAAGTTTGAGGACACTTTAAAGAACAATCGGAACCAACAATAACAAAACAAGAGGTAGAACATTGGTAGAGCCTACACTGTTGGGCCTAGTGAGATAAGGGAGTATGGTGGATCTCTGCCAAAATGTTCAAAGTGCAACTACCATCATAATGGTCCATGTGCACCGAAGTGCCACAAGTGCAACAAGGTTGGCCACCTGGCCCGTGATTGCAGGAGTTCTGGCAATGCTAACACTGGTAACAATCAGAGAACCACTGGGGCTAATCAGATGGGTAACGGTTGCTATGAATGTGGTGCTCAGGGGCATTTTCAGAGGGAATGCCCAAAGCTAAAGAACAACAACAGTGGTAATCAAGGTGGAAATAGCAATGCTCTAGCAAAAGTGTACGTGGTGGGCAATGCAGGGATAAACCCAAACTCAAATGTCGTTACGGGAACATTTCTTCTAAACAACCGCTAATCTTATATCGTATTTGATACTGGTGCCGATAGGAGTTTTGTGTCTACTGCATTTAGCTCCCAAATTGATATTACACCAACTACATTAGACTATTATTACGATGTTAAACTAGCTGATGGGAAAATAATTGGGATAAACACTATCATTCAGGGTTGTACATTAAACTTATTAAATCATCCATTCAATATTGACTCAATGCCCATAGAACTTGGTAGTTTCGACATCATAATTGTTATGGATTGTTTGGCAAGGTACCATGCTGTCATTGTTTGTGCTGAGAAAATCATTCGTATTCCCTAGGGAAATGAAATGTTTATTGTTCGTGGTGATGGAAGCAACCGAGGAAACAAGACTCGTTTGAACATCATCTCGTGCACTAAAACGCAGAAGTACATGCTAAAAGGATGTCATGTCTTTTTGGCACATGTTACTACAAAGAAGACTGAAGACAAGTCAGAGGGGAAGCGACTTGAGGACGTACCAATCGTTCAAGATTTTCCTGAAGTATTTCTTGAGGACTTGCCGGGTCTTCCACCGACTCGACAGGTGGAATTTCAGATTGATCTAATACCTGGTGCTGCACCTGTAGCACGAGCACCTTACCGATTAGCTCCATCTGAAATGAAGGAATTGTTAGACCAACTCCAGGAGCTTTCCGACAAAGGCTTCATAAGGCCAAGTTCCTTACCTTGGGGAGCTCCGATCTTGTTTGTCATTAAGAATGATGGATCATTTCGAATGTGCATCGAATATTAAGAACTGAACAAGCTAACGGTGAAGAATCGTTATCCACTCCCAAGGATCGACGATTTATTTGATCAACTACAAGGATCCAGCATTTATTCTAAGATAGACTTGCGATTAGGTTATCATTAGCTTTGAGTACGTGAAGAAGATATTCTGAAGACAGCATTCAGAACTTGATATGGTCATTACGAGTTCAAGTTATGCCATTTGGTTTGACGAACGCACTGGCGGTATTTATGGATCTCATGAATCGGGTGTGCAAGCCATATTTGGATAAATTTGTGATTGTCTTTATTGACGATATCCTTATTTATTCAAGGAACAAGAAGGAACATGAAGAACATCTTAAGGAAATTCTAGAATTGCTTAAGAAAGAGGAGTTGTATGATAAATTCTCTAAATGTGAATTTTGGATTCCCAAGGTACAATTTCTCGGCTACGTAATTGATAGTCAAGGCATTCACGTGGATCCCGCCAAGATCGAATCCATAAAAGATTGGGCATCTCCTAAAACACCAATGAAGATTTGTCAATTTTAGGTCTTGTTGGGTATTACTGAAGATTCATTGAAGGATTTTTAAAGATCGCCAAGTCAATGACCAAGCTTACTCAGAAAGGAGTTAAGTTTGATTGGGGTGACAAGGAGGAAGCCGCCTTCCAGTTAAAAAGGAGTTTTGCATGATGTAATATTTTAGTGATAATACAAGTTATTTCGTTTTATTTAAAAAGAACTAAAATACAGTATTTGACCTTTTGGTATTTTACTTTCATAAAAGCTGACTTGCAAGTTGTGGCATCATGCTTTTTTGAAAATAGGAAAATAAGAGTGGCTCTTTAAACAAGAATTTGAAATTCAAATCTTTCTATCTCTTTCTAAAACAATCTTGAATTTGTTTAACTTGCCACAAATCTGTATTTTCAAGTTCCTTTAAAATACAGGTTAATTCTCCCATTTAATGTTCTTCATTTTATTTTTGTTCTTGATGACTCACCTCTCGATTTACACCATATAAAATTTCATATTTATTATTTAACAGTTGAAGATCCTCTTGAGTGTGGATGGTTTTCTATTGCAGACTCAACTGTTTCATCTTCATTTTAGTGATTTGGACGTTAGAGAAGGTATCACTAATTGTCACTTAATTTTTCTTTAGTTTTTGTTGTTTCTAAATGCGCACTAAGTGTTCAATGAAATGCTTCATCTACATAAAGCAATTCTATAGTTTATTTTTCAAAGTGGGATGTTATGTTTCTTCTTTAGTTTCATCGATTAAGGTATGAAATTAGATGTCTGATTGGTGCTTCTTTTTGATAGCTTTAGAATTTTAATTTGTAATTTGGGTTTTAATTTTTGCTCATTTGCGAACCTTTTATGTAGGTTCTGATTACAGATAGATAGCAGATTTCGGTTGCGACAAGTGTGCTTCTTAGCTATTTTTTCCACTTTACAATTAATTGACATGTTTCGTTTGTAATTTTTTTAAATGTTGTCATTTGTTTCCCTTCATTCAATTTACCATTGTTTTTCTAAACACAAGACTGAAATTGGTTTGTGTCCTCTTTAATTTGCAGCATGGTGGGTTTAGAACATGGACCAAACTTAGTCTATACAAATATGGAAATGGAAAGTGCTCTGCTCCTCTTGATAGTTCGGTGTTATTTTACTTTTAGGGTATCTCTTTAGTTTTAAACAAGTATAACATATGATGATTTATTTATAACTCTTATTAGTTTCTTTTGATATGGAGCACGATACTAAAAAGATAATATATCTTCAGTAATTAATTGTACAACCCGTGTATTACATGGGTCATGAGCTATAATTAGTTAACAGGGAATAGTCTTTCTATTAATAATTGGCATAATGTCTTTTTATTGATTTTTCATTTTATGAAGCTTTTTTCTTTCATAGGATCTACATTGACAAGTTGATGCAAATAATACCTAATACATTGTGTTTTTCCAATGCATAAGCTAATGAGTTGTTTCTTTTTTTGTAGAACACCCGACAAAACATCTTATTAAGAAGTTCAAATTAAGAAGCATCAAGTTGCGTATTGAAAACTAATTATTTTAGTCATAATTTAGAATTTTTTCTATCTAAGCAATCAAAACGGCCTAAGTTGTGTTTAAAAATATATTAACAGGATTAACAACTTATATCGCCAAACGTAGATGGTTATCTTCAAACTATCCCTTAAAATATATATAAATATAAATAATTATAAATATATAATAAGGATAATTATCAAGAAAATCAATGAAACCGGAAGTAGTATATGATATTCCCAGGTCGTTTATCCCCAACGAGGAATGCAATGGAAAGTCGTTTGTCGGTTTGATAATCGATGTTTGAATGAAATAAGGCTTTGAATGGGTTTTCTAAATCTATGGGAGAAAGCAATTAAAAGGCAATCTAAACTAAAAACAAAAGCAATGACTAAATTAAAAACGTAAACAGAAACGTAAAAACGCGATTTGAAAACCTAAATTATCAAATTTTAATCCTAAAATGATTATTTAACTTTTTATAAACCCTAAGTGACTAAAATGTAAGAACAAAGAAAACTAAACCAAAAACGAAAGCGTTTAAAGCTTAAAACCATGAAAAACGTGAACGGGATCTAATCCCGTTCTTTAAAAGACCAAATTTTAAAATTTTAACCTTACAAAAGCAAATTTAATTTTCCTAGGTCCTAAATGATAAAAGAAAATTTTGAAAAAAAGAATTATATTTTTTTGATTTTTTTAATAATTTTTTATGAATTAAAAACAGTTTTAAAAAGAAAAATTAATTAAAAATAGTAAATGAAATGGAAAGTAGTTTGAAGTGTGTAGAATCTAGGAAAAATAAAATTGTGCAAAGTGCTTTTTGAAATAAGCACGAAATAAGCTGTAAAAGGGCTGAAAGGCAAAATGCTAAAAAGGGTTAAATATTAAATTTTGTAAACTAGAAATGAAAAAGACCCTAGGGCAGTTGGTGAGCGTGTTGTGTAGGAATGGTTGAAAGGGTAGAGGTCTGGGGTTCGAGCTTTGCTCACCCCAGACTTCCCCTTTCCCATTTTTTATTAGAAACTTTATAAAATAAGCTGAAATAAGAAAGTTTTAAAAAAGCAATTTTTTTAAAGACTAAAAATAAGCTGTGAATAAGCACAAAAGAGTGACAGAATGCTAAACTAGTAAAGGGGCTTAAATCCAAAACTATTTTGCTTTTTTAAACACAATAAGCAAAGAGAAATGTAAATAAGCTGAAAACAACCATATCCCTAAACTAAATAAGCACAAAGGATCAACAATAAGCTAACAAAATGAGCTACAATAAGCTTAAAAGGTCATAAATACTTAAAGGCTTGTTAAACTAGATTTTAGACTAGAAATGCTAAGAAGCTCAAATAAGCTTTAACCTAAGTGAAATAAACTAGAATGCAAATCTAAACCTGAAATAAGCAATGATATAAGCTGGAAAAACTACAAAAGGCAAATAAGCTATAAGCTAAAAACTG